>VXBZ01001976.1:0-11146 GCA_013399135.1 Heliornis fulica
AAGTCCCTCCCCAGCTTTCTTCAGATAATGGAATGCCACTACAAAATCTCTTCAGAGCTTTCCTGGCTCAACAATCCCAACTCTCTCAGCCTGTCTTCATAGTGAAGATGCTCCAGACCTCTAATCATCTTCATGGCCCTCCTCTGGACCTGTTCCAACAATTGTATGTCCTTCTTATGTTGAAGATTTCAGAGCTGGACACAGTACTCCAGGTGGAGACTTATGAGAGTGGAGAAGGAGAATCACTTCCCTTGACCTGCTGGCTATGTTCCTTTTGATGAAGCCAAAGACTTACCTGGGATTTTTCACAGGGAAATTTGCGAGCAGTGTAATTTGTAACATGCTTCTGTAACTGGATTACAGACTTTAGTTCTGTAATCAAGTCTCTTACAGACTACCCTGCCCAGGCAACATCAGCTCCTCCTTTTCCTTGTGCAGAAATACCACACAAAGAGATGTTACCTCACTCTGGGTGTTTGGGATTCTCAGAGGCTCAAGTGTATCCTTTTTTACTTACAATGGTCAGTTCAAGGGCTGCTAATATTAAAATCTGAGCTAGTGGAAAGCAGCCTCCCTTGCCTGCCATAACCACTGCCCATTTGACAAGCAATGCACAGCAGAGAAACAGCCTGCACCAGGTTGGAGGAAACAGTATAAAAAAGGCATCTAGAAACAGCAGAGATTAACACAGTTTACACACATGAAACCACAGTGACAACTGTATATGAAACTGGATGTTTTAGCAATCAGTGTCCTAAGCAGAAGACCAGTTGGCCATGATTTTTTCTAATTTCCTCAAGATATTTTTTCCTTTTTTATTCCAGAAAACATGCCTATCCTATTTGCCATGAAAAAGATAATTCATAGCCACTTCCAAGTTTTCCCCTTTGGTTCCTTCTTCTTTGAATTCAATTTCTCTCTGAAAAGTTCTGAAAAAATGCAACCCAAATTAGATTTTTTTAATATGAGAGATTCTTTTAAATATGCTTATTCATTTTAATTACATATATTTCTGTCTGTTAAGTTTTTGAATTCTATGGTATTTTGAAAGCCATTAGTGATCCTTTTTTTCTGTTTTTGTTTCTCCTCTGCAGCTTTTTTAACAGGGTACATTTGGGGGGGGGGGAAAGATCATTTGCACAAAAGAAACAGTTGGTTATTTTCGTCTATTGAGCTAATGTTGTACTTTCAATTATATCATTCCCACTACTTTACAATGCCTTACTAATTACACTTAAAGTATAGCTTTTCCTTTTTGTGTTGGTGTATTGACTGTTTCTTCACAATTCTGTAGTTTTCTGCCAGTTTTGCCAGCTGCTCCTTTAAACTTTTACTATGCAAAGAACTCATATTTTCTGTGAAAAGTCAAGAAATGCAATTAACCTTGCTTTGACCTTTTCTCCTCCTTAAGTACACTGCTTTATATTTTGTGCATAACAAAGGGTTGTCTTTCATGTTGTAAAAACAGCTCTAAATAGCAAAAAAAAAAAGCTTTAACACAAACTGAATATATATCAGGTTATGCACTGACACATTTGTGCATCTGGGTACATGCTTGTATGTGTTATATATATAAATATGTCAATGTAAGTATTAATATGCATGTGTCCATAATATAATGAACATAAAACTGATGCTTTTACCACATGTATAAAAACTGTATTAGCAGGAAGCATGCTTTGGAAATTTATCCTTAAATGTTCTGTGTCTATTACTGTGAAACACATCCTAAACTGATGAGATGGTAAGTAAGTAGATGGTAAGTAAATGCTGTATTATGAAAGAGAAGGGTACGTGCAGTGTGCAGTAGGTCAGCAGAAACCCCATGTTCCTGGTGGGGCATTGGCTGCTTGGGCTCAGGACCAGCCTCGGTGGTGCTGCATCCTGGCCTTCCATCAAAGTGCTCTCTGGAAACTACCGTGTGAGAAAAAGCTGTGTGAGAAATGAAAGACTTTTTCCCTTTGCCTGGGAGCTGCTTTTAAGCTCAGGCTCTTGCCCTTTGTCTCCATCTTAGCTACCCTGCAGCTGTGCCTGTGCCTGTGCCTGGCCAAGTGAATCCCTGACCCCAACCCTGATGTGCTGACCTGCCTACATCCCAGACCTGCCTTATCTTTGAGAACTCGTCTGTCTGTCACTGGACTGCAGGTGGTCATGCTTACTATCCCCTGGCCTCATCCTGTCACTGACTTGATGACTCAACTTCATGGCTTGACCTTGGACCCATGAACTTATTTCAGGATTGAGGTTCTTAGCTGAACCTTGTTACTGTCACCGAACCTCTCCTGCCTGCCTTGTTTGGGTGCTATGAGGCTGTACTACTAGCCACTCCCCCTGCCTTCCATGTTTAGCTCCCAGACTCCCTTGCTTAGCAGCCGGCTTCTGCTATTCCCTGATATAAGGTATATAAGCATTTTTAATTTTAAATCCAGACCCGTTCACAGACTTAATTTACCTTCATTTGGATTTGTCACTGCTTAACTTATTGTCAGATTCCTAGAAGCATTTAAATCTGAGCTTGCAAAATTGACAATCATGTTTTAGACCAAGTTCTAGCCTTTAACATATCTGAAGTTCCTTATGTACTTAACATTTCTAATAATTTAATGTCAGGATATAAATGAGCAGAAGTTGTCAGACTGACAGCAATTTAACAATTAAAAGATACAGATGAATATCATTTTACCTCTCAGTTACTTCATTCCCAGAAGGTCCAGCAAGCCCCATTTTCTTACAGTGGTTGTCTCTGTACTCAGGCGATGAGCTCTTGAATCTGTACTCATCTATCATATGTCTGCCAATGTATTCAATGTTGGCCAAAAGCTCCTCCACCTTAAAGTCAGAGAATTTCGAATGGAAGAAAAGAGGTGCTATTTTTAGTGTCCTGGGAAACAACATTTGGCATTAACTAAACTCTGGCATTTTCTACCTCTCTCTTCTCTGACATCATTCCAATTTCAAATATGTTACTGGAACAAAACAACCATTTGGATGATTGTCTCTGTGGGTTTTCTGGGAGAAATTTTTGGCTTAGAAGGTTATGAGAATGAAATTAGTAGTAAGTACATTACATGTAGAGAATACATATGATGATAAGTAGATGGAGCTGTAATAACTGAGGCAGCTGGGAGAATACTTTGAATGGTGTTGCTCCTAGCAACAAAATTCTCAATTTGGATGTTGTGGTCATTATGTGTATTCAGAAAATATCATTAGATGAAGAAAACTGAATCTTCTCGTCTTGTCATCTCCTTACTTATGTACTACTGTATTTTATGCATGTGATCTAAGGCAAAAGTAAAATTAGCTTGATAATTTATAAATTGGTAAGAGATAAGATCAACTGCAGCTGCGAATCTATCTGAAAACAGTGATTAATTTAAATAAAATCTTTGATTTGTTTATGAAACACACAAGTCAGAAATCTTTCAGAATAATATTTCCTGTATGGTACTTTTTGTCCAAATTATTATTTTAATGGGATCACAGAATACCAGATTGGAAGTGACCTCAAAGATCATCTGGTCCAAACTTTCTTGGCAAAAGCACCATCTAAAGAAGATGGCCCAGTACACCATCCAACCAAATCTTAAATGTCCATGGTTGGGAAATCCACCACTTCTCTGGTGAGGTTATTCTGATTCCTGATAGTTCTCATTGTAAAAAATCTTACTCAGGAGTGTAATAAGAATTTTCCAGGAGTAATTTGAAGGTCTTACGCCTTCTCTTTTACATGTGACTCCTTGTAAAAAGGGAGTCACCATCTTCTTTGGAGCCACTCTTCAAGTACTGGAACATGATGATGAGGTCTCCCCTAAGCCTTCTTTTCTCCAGGCTGAACAAACCGAATTCTCTCAGCCTTTCCTCATATGGCAGATATCCCAGTCCTTTGATCATGCTGGTGGCCCTTCCATGGACCCTCTCCAGCCTGTCTACATAGGTTTTGTGTAGCAGGGTCCAAAAGTAAACATAGTATTCCAAGTGTGACCTGACAAGCACAGACTGGGATAACGACTTTTTTATCTCTGATGCCTTGCTGATGCAGGTGATGGCCTTGCTGATGCAGCCCTGCATCTGGTTGGCTTGCTTTGCCTCCACAGCACACTGTTCACTCCTACTGTGCTTGTTGTCCACCAGGACCCCCAGGTCGCTTTCCACAGAGCTGTTCTCCAGCCGGGTGGATCCCAGCCTTTACTGTACTTCTGAGCTACATTTTCCAAATGCAAGACTTTACACTTGTCCTTGTTGAACTTCAAAAGCCTCTTGTTAGCCCATTCTTCCATCCTACCCAAGCCTTCCTGCAGGGTGGCACTTCCTTCTGAAGTGTCTCCCTCCCTGGTCAGTTTCATTTGTAAACTTCATCAGAATACACCTGTTCTCATCATCCAGATCACTTACAAAGGTATTAATCAGTTAGGGCCCAATATTGATCCCTGGGTGACCCCACTTGTAACAGGTTCCCAGTTCAAAAAAGCAATTTATCCCCTACTCTCTGGGTGTAGCCTGCCAGCTAGTTCCCCACCCAGCGTACAGACCACTTCTATAGACCATAACATATCAGTTTCTTTGGGAGGAGGCTGTGGGAAACTGTATCAAAAGCTTTAGAGAAATCCAGGTAGACAATGTCCACCTTGACCCACATCAAGAGAGCAGATTATGCTATTGTAGAAGATGGTTTGGTTTGTCAAGCACAATTTGCCCTTGGTGAATCTATGCTGGCTCTTCCCAATCATGTGCTTGTGATAGCCCCCAGGACAATTCATTCCATAACTTAAACAAGGACTGAAGTAACAGTGATGGGTCTATAGTTTCTTGAATCCTCCTTTTAGTCTTTTTGTAGATGAGGGTGACATTAGCCTTCTTTCAGTCATCTGGAATGCCTCCTGATCTCCATGACTTATGTAGAGTGGCCTTAAAATGATGTCAGCAAGCTCTCTTAACGCCCTTGGCAGAGACTATCAGGGCCCATCAATCTATGATGGTCAAGACCCTGTAGCATTTTGTGTACCAACTCTTTTGTGACGTAGGATTGTGTTTGCATCGACATGGATATTTGTTCCCAAGGCCTAGAGTACAACACTGCTGGTAAAGACAGAGGTGAGGAAAGTGCTGAGAACCTCTGTCTTTTCAGTGTTGTTGGAGACTGCTTAATAGGGCCAATATTGCTCTTCTACTTCTGCTTTGCATTAGCACTTTTATGTTCTTTTTGAAAATAGACACTGATGTAAAATTCTAATGCTTCATTACAGTTTCATCAGTTTTGGTAATAAAAGCTATGCTGCCCTAAAGGTAAAATAAATTTTACTTCAGGTGGGCTTTTCATACAAGTTTTCCCATTCTGGGAACTAAGTATTTTTAATATTGAAAATAGTATCAGAGAAAGAAAACTAATTAAAGAGCTGCAAAGGACAATTGGAAAATTTATTCAAGGCAAAAGTTAAATAAATTATATTGCTCAGAAATAAAATAATCTTAACACATTTTTGTGAACATTATGAGAAAGTTAATTATCTGATGTTGGCATTGACTTACTGAGAATTTTAAGATTTTTTTTCAAATTATTTGACTGGGCATAATTTTATAGTGTAGATATGACAGGACATTATTAGGGGAGGAAGACTGAAGAGTAAGCATTCTTCAGAAACCCCAGTGTGAAGTATGCATTGTTACTGAAATGAATATTTACTTAGACCCTGCTTATGTGAATAACTGATCACTGAGAAAAATCTGGTATTTCACATCTACCTTTCAAAAATTACATGATAATTGTGTGCTTGTGAACATTTATGAGCTACCCAAATGGCGTAATTTTGTGTTTAGGTGTTTGACACTGCTGATTGAGATAATCCTAGGATGAGGGTGGGAAGAGGGGAGTCAGATCTACCCCCTTCTCCAGCTGTGGACACATTTTCTTTATACTAGAGGATATCTGAATTTTTTGTGTTTATGTTGGTGACTCAGCTAGAATTTTAGACAAACTGTTAGAAGCCTCCTTACACTTTGAATCAAAATGATCTTAATGGATGGACTCTACAGGCAATCCTAACTTTCCTCTATTTTTGAAATGTTTAATAAGTTTATGTTTTAAATAAAACAGTGTATGGGAAAATACTATTTTCACAAAGCCATGCACACTCTTTAGCAGAATTGTGGCTCCACTCTACTCCTGCAAAAATGCAAAACCTCTGCTAGTTTAAGTTACGTCAAGATCTGGCTGATGATCCTTAAGTATGAAGTAGTTCAAAGGTTGCTCTCCATTACACCACTCACAGACTGCTTGTAACTCACTATGAACTCATGTGCTCTTCTCTTTGAAGGCTCTACAGTAGCTGGATCCAGGGCTTATGACTGGACTTGTGATATTTACAAACTGGATGTAACTTACAAAACACCCCAATAATAGCATGATATCTACTAGGAAAGTAGGATGTGATGACCTTTATCTACAGTTTCACTGTAATTTTAGGTTTTGCTTATACGCATGAATGCTCAATGCTAATTTGACTGCTAGAATTAATGTACAAATTGCACTACCATGTACATTATTTACTGTATTTTCCAGCAGCACATGGAAAACAGTCACCTCAGAACATCCTGGACTGGGTGTTTGACAAGAATAATAAAACCAGCAACTATAACATGGTGATTTTATATCTTGTTCCAGAATTTAGTACTGATTTTCACCCATTTGCTCCAAGTGTGCTCTTTTACTTCCATTTGTACTGAGAAAAGAAGAATGGTTCAGTTCTACAAATACTGTTGCACCACAGGATTAAAGGCCTGTTTCAAGGACTTGATATACTCTTGGATGGAAGTATATATAGGATGGAATTCCTAAACCAAATCTTATGCTCTTTTCTGAGTATTTCAACTACCACAGTAGATTGGAGAACTTCCCTTTGTTATTAATAGCATTTATGCTGGAGAAATTGCTTCCAATTCCAGGTGTTGAGTAGTCTAAAGAGGGGAAGATTTGGCCCCAAGTCTTTTTCCTTTGAACTGTATTGACTTTTAGAAAAGCAGTATTCAACCAATGTATATACTGCAGCAGGAACAGTAATCCTAGTTGTCCTTTTATGCACCGGTGTAGGTTAGCTATTCCAATGGAGATACTGCAGGTGAAAGTGATACCAAGAAGGAATTTTTACATTACTTCTAGGAGAAAATTATGTGGTCCAAGAGTGTCCACACAGCTCAGTTGCAACATGCTTGTGGTACTCACTACGTTCACGAACTCTTTCCTTTGTTTCATAGACTATTTCATATATTAAGCAGTTATGATATAAGAATATGAACAAGTAGAATGTGTTCTCTTTCTAAATACAGTTTCTGACACTTAAAATCACTGGGAGCCAATATACTTTTCTTGGTGATAAGAATTGTTAGTGTTTGGTAAGAGGGAGAGGAGACTGATGAGTTCCTGAAGCACCAAATAATCATCAAATTATTTGCCTTCTGATATATATTATGCTCCCCAGCAACACAAGCCCAAAAGAACTTTTAGATGCAAAATTATCAATGGTTCAAAATTTTTCATTATGGCTCAGAAGATGTAATTGAAAAGCAGCTGGTCCAGGTTCTGAAGTCCCTTATATTCAGACTGTTAAAAAACTCACTAGAGTTGCTGAATTTTTTAGAACAATTCCGGGAAAATCAGTTTCTTTCCATTAATTTGATCTAGAATGAGTACTACCTCTACAAAGCATGCTTGATGTATTTAATGATGTTTATTTTGTTCTGCTTCTTATAAAATACTTTATTGTAGTCCATGGTGAATCACCCACTTGCTCTGCTGTGTGTTTTTTATAGATCTACTTCTTATTTCCTGTTACAGTTTTATGTCCAGAATTTGAGTTTCTTATGACTTGATTCTGTTCTCTGATCAGATTATACATGCCTTCGAAGAACAGATTATTACATACAGTGAAAAGAACCCCAAAGTCTTCTGTGGAGTTTCTATTGATCTCAGAATTAATTTGTTTCTTCTTAGAAATTCAGTAGGACAAATACACTTGTTTCACTTAGTTATCTGGCAAGAATTCAGAAAGGAAACAATGAATAAATAATGCTGTTCAAATGTAGCCCATTAAACTTGGTTTTGGGTTTTTTTTTTACATTATCTATGAAACTTGCATTATCAACTCACATTCCAGCTGTATGATATGTTTTAGTTTCATGCTATAAACAATGCTTGCAAATCTCTTCAGATGCTCATACAGGCCACAGGTAAGCTTTGGTGAAGCTGTGATTTACATAGCTTCTCATTATTCCTTAAATATATATGCAAGATTCATCACTCTGGGGCATCATATGCATGATTGAGATACCTGCAGGAAGACTGTGGATTAGTGATTGAACGATCAGATTATAGTTTACAGTTTTTAAATTATAAAAGATGCTCTTGAGGATGCTATTCATTGAAAAGGTAATCCTGGCATAATTTCAAAGTATCCTCATGCCATTTATCTAGTCCCAGAGAATACACCTCAGAGAATGCAGGTGTAAAGACATAGCTATAAAAATATGAGTTCATTGTGCAGCCTCTACATGTTTCAGCGCTGGCTGTCAGCAATATTAAAAATCATATTACAATTTTTCTTTAGATTAAAATATGGCATAATCTATATGTCATGTTATAGGTGAAAGAGTTTTACAACTGCCTTGCACCAGTCAGTCATGCCACAAGAGAAATAGTTTGATTTTGGGGGGTTTTGGTTGGTTGGTTTTGTGTTGTGTTTGAGGTTTGGGGGGAGGAGGGGGGAATGGAAGAGGGACTAGTGTGGTGGTGGTTTTAGTTTTAAAAAGTTAATTTTTATTTTTAAGATTTAAAATGTGTACAAACAAAAACTGAAGATATTCAGTATGAGACAACGTAACCTACTAACCTAAGACAAGTTACATTATTGCAGTTCTATAGCACTGGGCACATATAAGAGATTATTTTCACAAGACCTGGAAATTTACTTATCAAATTCAATTAATTGGCCATTTTATCAACCAATAACTGAAAATCATTATGTAATCTTATTTGTTACAGCCCTCTCGCTTTTGTGGCTTTCAATATTTCATCCTTTTCTGGGTTACGTTCATGTCTGACCACTTTGGTAAGTCACTTTTCTTCCTAGTATCTACATGTCAGCCATCCCCAGTACTGACAACACTGCATACCAGTACAGGCTGTGCTCTAGCATGATATGTATTAGTCTCTCCAAAAGATACACAAGTGTTGTGGTTTAACCCAGCAGGCAGCTAGAACAACCACACAGCCAATTCCTCACACCCACCCACAATAGGATGGGGGACAAAATAAAAAAAAAAAAAGTGAAACTCAAGGGTTGAATTAAAAAATATTTAATAGGTAGAAAAGGAAGATAGTAATCATCATCACTACTACCACAAAAGAGTGTGCAAGACAATTGATAGACAGCACAATTGCTCACCAACCACTGACTCAGGTAGTTCTTGAGCTGCAGCCCTCCCTGGCTAGTTACCCAGAGCTTATAAGGCGAGTATGACATCATATGTTATGGAATATTCCTTTGGCCAGTTTGGATCAGCTGTCCTTGTTGTGTCCCCTCAGGGCTTCTTCTGCACCTACTGCAGAAGGCTCATGCCTTCTTCCTGGAAGGGCCTGGGAACCTGAAATGTCCTTGAATTAACTGTAGACATTGCTTAACAACAACTGTAGACATTGCTTAACAACAACTGTCACTGCATTATCAACATTATTCTCAACCTAAATAAAAAAACACAGCACCAACTACCACTAAGAAAATTAACGACCCCAGCCATACCAGAAGAATGACAGTATCAGAAACCACTTCAACATGAGTGATCAAAAACAGAAAGAAGTCTGATGTTTGAAAGAGAATGAAATTTCAAATTGCATGCTTAATATGATTCAGAACTCATCTCAAGTTCAATATACATTACTATATGCCTTAAAAAATCTAAACTTAGTTAAGATCGCGGCCTTGTGGAAATAAGGCCAAAGTCTTTTAATATACTTAGAGAAAGTGATGTATGAATTACAAATTCATTATAATACTAGTTAGAGAACAATTTTACATGCAGTTCAACCATATTATTCCTCATGTCTAAAGATACAAAATCTTAAATAAATAAGACCTGCGAAGAACAAAAAAGTAAACAATTCATGATGGAGGAGAAGATCAGTGCAATAGTCCAGCAGAAGACCCTAAAGGAGATAAGCATTTAAGGTTCCTTCTTGTCCAGGAAGACATTGAATCTTGCCAATCAGATTTTGAAATTTAGACAGCAGTGAAAAAAAAGAGGAAAAAAATGCTATGCCAAGGAGAGTTGTTTTTTCGTATCTGTAGCATGACCAAAAGGATTTAGGTTTTAATAGTCCTCCTGATGGTAGAGTACTTAGCCAGCTGACAATGTTTGTCCTACTTACATTCTGAAGGCATTTATTGAGTGATTCTTTACCTTTAATTTCATAAGATGTACAAGATCTTTTGATCAATGGCAGCTTTTACCTGTTGTGGTTTTTTCCTTTGTTTGCTTTGTGAGGCCACAGGAAAACATGGTCTGATATATATAACATGTATGAATCAGTACCATATAGGCTGATTTTAAAACATATTTTGCCAGCAGAGAAGTATCAATTATTTCCCTTTCACTGTGTTTGTGCTTTATGTGTTAGTGCAATGTTTCCAATTAGATCTAGCTAAACATTATACACAGATTTTATGGTACAATTCAGGTGTCTCTCATGTAAAAGAAAACCTTAACAAAACCAAAAGAAAGCATAATTCTTTTTTTTTTTTTAGGCCAACCATAGAAATTAGAGCTATCCTATGGGCTGTGCTGTTAGAAGGTAAAGGGGTCTGTGAGAGCTGGGAAGTGTTTACACAGCACTTCTTCCAAGCTCAGGAGCGGTGTGTCCCTATGAGTAAGAAGTCAGGGCCGCGTGGCAGGAGACCTGAGTGGATGAGCAGGGAGCTCGTGTACAAACCCAGAGGGAAACAGAAGGTCCATGAATTGTGGAAAAAGGGTCCTCCACTTGGGAGGAGTATAGGAATGTTGTCAGAGCCTGTGGGGATGCGACGAGGAAGGCTAAAGCCCACCTGGAAATGAAGTTGGCAAAGAACATAAAGGATAATAAGAATGTTTTTTTAAGTAT
>VXBZ01001976.1:11321-30394 GCA_013399135.1 Heliornis fulica
ACCCTGGAAGGAAGAAGGATAGTTTCGAAATGGATAACTTCCCTCTGGTTGAGGAGGATCTGGAAGTATCCAGGTGGTATCAGTGCCCACAAATCTGTGGGCCCTGATGGGATGCATCCATGTGTGCTGAAGGAGCTGGTGGAGGTGATTGCTGAGCAGCTCTCTATCATCTTTAATAGCTCTTGCTGAATAGGAGAGGTGCCTGAGGACTGGAGGTTAGACATTGTCACTCTGGCCTTCAAAAAGGGCAAGAAGGAGGACCCAGTTAATTACAGGCTAGTGAGTCTCCCCTCTGTCCCTGGAAAGGTGATGGAACAGCTTGTTCTGGATGCCATCTCCAAGCAATTGGATGAAAAAAGATTGAGGAGTAGTCAGCGTGGGTTCACCAAGGGCAAATCATGCTCGACTAACTTTGTAGCCTTCTACGATGACATCCACTGCTCTCCCTCTGTCCACCCAGCTGGTGAGGACATCTACCTTGACTTCAGCAAGGCTTTCGATAGTGTCTCCCACAACATCGTGTTAACAAAGCTGAGAAAGTGTGGGATAGATGAGTGGACAGTGAGGTGGGTTGAGAACTGGCTGCCGGGCCCAGAGAGTGGTGATCGGTGGNTGGTCAAGAAGGCCAATGGGATCCTGGAGTGCATTAAGAGAAGCGTAGCCAGCAGGTCAAAGGAGGTGATCCTCCCTCTCTACTCTGCCCTGGTCAGACCTTACCTGGAGTCCAGTGTCCAGTTCTGGGCTTCCCAGTACAAGAAAAACAGAGATCTCCTGGAGAGTGTCCAGCGGAGGCCACAAAGACAATTAAGGGCCTGGAGCATCTCCCCTGTGAGGAAATGCTGAGTGAACTGGGTCTGATCATCCTTGCTGTGCCTTGAGAGGGGATCTCATCAATGTTTATAAATATTTGAAGAGTGAGAGACTAAGGGAGATGGCCAACCTTTTCTCAGTGGCCTGTAGGGACAGGACAAGGGGCAATGGTCACTAGTTGGAGCACAGGAGATTCCACACCGTTGTCAGAAAGAACTTCTTCACAGTAAGGGTGACAGAGCACTGAAACAGGATGCCCAAGGGGACTTGTGGAGTCTCCTTCTCTAGAGATATTGAAGACCCAGCTGGACACCTACTTGTGTGACCTCCTCTAGGGAACCTGCTTTGGCACTGGGATTGGATTTGATGATCTCTTGAGGTCCCTTCCAACCCCTACAATTCTATGATTCCGTGATAATGAATGGCCTTTTCTGCGGTTACTTATTTGAAATAGAGGTGTCCAAATGTTTTGTTCAGGACTGTGTCCTTTTATGTTGGGTCACTATGCATGTACATAATTTGAAATGTTTACACGCTGCATGCCATAAAACACTGCAGTGCTTTGATGCCTGAGGTAGGCTGTTTACCATGGTATCTCAGGTGATCCCTGTGGGTCCCTGACTCTTGGTCATATTCCAATATCATTTCCTACATAAAAATCCTTGTTTTATTTGGTTTGTAATAGCTGTAAATTAGTATGTCTAGATGTGTCAAGTAGAGTCTACAGAGAGCTGAGAGAGCAGCTGACATCATGAGCTTAATTGAATGTGTATAAAGATTAAATTTTATATATCTGATACAAAAGATTACTCTTGAGGGCAAATTTTGTCAAGGTCTAGGCCACCTGACCCAGGAGCAGGGAAAACAGAGGTAGTCTTTGTAAAATTCTCAAACTTGTGAGGAACTATTTCCATTGAAGTTGCTTGTGTGCAGACAATACACCTCAAGATGTGTCTCATAATGGTAGGAATGAGAGCTGCTAAGGTTGAAAAGAATCTGGAGTCTCTCCATTGTGCTTTTATCACACTGATCTATTTTTCTTAGCATTTTAGACCTATAAATTAAAACACTAAATGGGGTAGTGCATATTTATTTCAGACTTAGTTGCTATGTTTGCGTAAGAACTCGCAAGGAGGATGTATTCTGTGCTAATCAATTTATTTCAGTAAAACACAGCAGGGTCACTTTAACATGTATTTTATGTACAGAAATGTTCTTTTTAGATAGCCAACAGCAAATGGGTGGAAACACTAGCCTTTTATTTTGTTGCCACAGGAAAATTTTTCTTATATGTTGCACACAGTGAGTTTAGTTTATTAACAAGAAACTGCTGTTTTCTAACATCGGGTGCAATTTTCTAAGGCTAGGATTACTGAAAGGGACAGAAAAATAAAAGGTGTTTCTTTTCTGTTTCTCTGCTTGCGTTTCACACTTGACAGCACTCCATGCATAGTTCATTCAGCGTTTCCCCTGGGTAGCCAATCAATAAGCCAGTTTTCTTTGCTGTTTGAGTCTTCTGCACAACAACAGAGGGAAAGAAAAGCGATTCAGAATGTGGGGAAACACTCACATAAGCTCACAAATATTGACAGGAAGACTCAAAGGCAGGTGCGTTATCAGAAATTACAACTCTTTGGAAGGCACGCACTAGGTGTGTGCAGGGCATAAGGTGGTGGTACCTGTCCATTACACTACCTTCCTACCACAGGTTTAATTCTAGTTTAAAACATTTTGAAGAGATGAACTTAAGGCCTATCTATGTTTGTTAAAAAATATCTCTGACGGAATATTTGCTGATTTTTAAAAGTAGTTTTCATATAGTTCTCATAGTCCTACCTGTTCTCTTCACTTTGGCTCACGTCCTCACTTTGGCCATACCACTGTGTTTTTGTCATGTTACACACTTTGCCAGTGCAATCTCCTGTAAATGTACATAATCATAAAGGACAACCCTCTTTGTGTTCTTTGTTCTGCAGTGGCTATTATCACCTAATGCAACAAAGTTGTGATACTACTTTCAGTTCAGTCCCTGAGGCCACTGCATTAAAAATATTGATGATAATGGTAATAAACAACCACCTACTGTTTGTATTCCCGAGTTCAAAAACAGAAAAAAACTTCACAAGAAATCCAATGCTTCACTCTTCTCTCTGTCAGGAATTTTTCCACTCAAGAAAGTAAATCCCACTTGTGGGACTTGTTCATCGACTCACTGCTATGGAGCACTCACGGCCTGCCAAGGATGCAAAGGGATCCTGGGGTGGCCGTGGGGCCTGTTGCAACCTGTTCTCAAACAAGCCATTTCCTACCATCTCCCTGCCGCTGCCTCTCATAAAACGCAGTCTGCTGAAATGAAGTGCGTGCGTGGGTGTCACTATTGTAATTTCCTCCCCCCTACACCGATAAAAAGGGGGCTTGTTTGGGCCTTTGTTTTTTGGGGTTTTTTTGGGGGTTTTGTTGGGTTTTTGTTTGTTTGGTTTTGTTTTTTTGTTTGGGTTTTTTTTCAGAGGATTCTGAGCTTTGCCCGCGGCGGGGGCGGTTCTGTGCCTCCCCCTCGCCGGCTCTGACCGCTGCCTGAGGCGGGGATCGCCCTCTCCGCACTCCCACGCCTTCAATTATTGATGGTGGCGGCCGCCGCCCGCGCCGTGCCTCTGCGCCTCGCCCGCCCGCTCCCCCTCTCCCTCTCCCAGGCACTGCAGCAGAGACTTCACCGCAACGCGAAAACCCACACAGCTCACTCCGGTCCGCCCCTCCTCTGGTCTGTCACGCTTGGCGGCTTCTCCGGGAAGCTCCTCGCTCCCTCCCGCAGCCTCACGCTGCGAACAGGAGGCAGGCGGCGAGCGGGAGCGGACGGACCACGGAACACCACGCAGCTCGGCCGTGCCGCGGCTCTCCGCCGCCTGCCCCGCCGGTAAGTGATGCTCCGGGCGGCCGTGCTGCTCGCGGGCAACTTTTCCCTTTTCTTTCTCTCTTTTTTTTTTTTTCTCCCCCTCTTTTTTTCTTCTTCTTTTTTTTTTTTCTATTATTTTTTCTTTCTGTTTGCTTTTTTCGCCCATACTTGCGGCGGACTTAAACTTTTCCACAGGACTTACAGTGGTTTGTTCGCTGGGTTGGGGGTGCGGGGTGGAGGAGAGCTTTCTTCGGGGCAGATCGAGCGTTACAGGGAGCGCGGGGATCCCTCGCGTTTCAGCGAGGCTGCTGCTCACTCCAGCTTCTATCCAGAGCTCTCCTGGCTCTTTCGCGCTTGGGGAGCAGGTTGCGCAGATCCGAGACGGTGTGTGAGCATCTGATCTCCGCTTTCGGGGCTGACTGGCATATTGAGGCTGGCAGAACTCTCGCAGGCTAGGGGAGAAAAAACCCAAGGGGTGTTGAGGCTCGCGGAATCCAGATGTTTGAAAACAAGCTTGCAGATGTCCCAGCAGTAAGAATGGCGAGGAAAATTAAAGACGCAGAAAGGATGTCAAGGTTCCAACTCCTCAGGGAACCGACACTTTCTAAGGTGTGTTTGGAAGGGAACAGGAAGGGTTTCAGACCCTGCAACGAAAAAAAAAATTAAAATAAGAAACCCCCAATTTAAATGTTTTCAAAAACTATGATGCTTTTCTTACTGTCAGTTGCCTTCAAGGATTCTAACTCATATTGACTATGTCGGGAGAATAGCTTAGCATTCATGAGCCATAAGGGGGTTGGGGGGCTCCCTTACAGCTTCAGGAAAGGACTTCCCCAAAACACAATTACTGCTTTGGGGATTTAAATACTGAGATGCCTCTGGAAGTGTATGAGTAGAGAGGCATGGAGAAATCACAGTGGGAGATTATAGTCCAAGTCCCCGGTTTAAGAAGAGTCATGGGATAGTGAGGGGTTTTGAGGCAACCCCTATATAACTTAGAGAGAATTGCAGGGCAGAAGAGCCCGAGTAATGCAAAGAGGCAGAGGAGTTGGTCTGGCAGGCCTGAATGGAGGCAGGGCACCCCAGGGACCTGAGGGCTGGGTGAGACATGGGTGTATTTGAGCATGGAGGTCACTGATGAGTCTTGGGACCCCAAACCTGCAAAGCACTGTGGGCGCAGTGCGAGTGGTGGGCGAGGGTGGGAGCTGAGTCATGCTAGCTGTGGCGGACACAGCACATCTGTACAGAAAGAGGGGGCTGAGCAGAGGAGGAAAGACAAGGAAGAAACATGTAAAGATAGACAGGGAGGAGGGAGATCATCTCATCAAAAGATGCTGAGATCATGCAGAGCCTTCTCTGTGATTCACAGTATCCTGCTCCCCTTTGCATAAGGGGTTAGGATGCCGATGAGTGTAGCTCTGATGGAGAAAGGGCGTGGGGGGGTGGGGAGTGGATTGCAGAGGTTAGTACAACACAAGGGAAACCTACTCAGACAAACACATTCTGTGCTGCTGGTACTTGGGCTGCATTACACTGCAGTGCAGGGAGCTCACAGCAACTTCTGCCTTAGGAGAGAGAGAGGGAGATGCTGAGTTGATCTGTAGAGGTAACACAAACTGTGGCAGAAATTACTGCTCTGCAAGGGAATTGCAGATAAAACTGGGAGTAGAACTGTATGGAGCTTTTGGAAGGAACTCGATGATCAATTACAACCAAAATATTTTACGAAAAGAAGAACTAACACAAACAAAACACAAACAAAATTATCTGAATCCAGTAATTGTAAATGGAATGCTTCTGTCAGAAGTTGTTTTCACTTGAGTAATTTATGGGAAAGAGCCCTGTTTTAACTATGCATTATGCCTTCCTGAATTATTGAAGTTCTACAATTGATCTTTTCATGGACTGAGGTCTCTGTGGGGATAAGAACAACCATTGCACTGTTTTGTGCAATATTCATAGTTTTACCTGTAGCTAAGCATTTATTAAGCATTTTCACAGAGAACAAGGCAACATGGCAAAGTGGACACCCCATTCCTCCTTCTCAGCATTAAATCTTACTGCTTGGGTGCTTATTTTGGCTTTGAGTTTTGTTGTGGGTTTTGTGGGGTTGACACTTTTTTTCCTTTTGTTTGTTTGTGTTATATGTTTCCATAATATGAGAGTGAGTGAGAAGTGTTATTTTTTTGAATTCCAGAGAAACGCAGAATTCACTACAATGTTAGTCACGGTCAGTTCCAAATGGACTTTTTATTTATATTTGGAGTAAAGCTTTGCATATATTGACAAAAAGACTGTCACTTGAATTTATTGACACACACTGAGCCTCCAAATATCTTGAAGAAAAAGAAGAAACAATCATTTAATATCTAAATTTCTGAAGCTGTATTCCTACTGTTTATTCAATAATGATGACCCTGAATTTCAGTGTTACGGACTAGACATAGACTTTCCCTAAAGTCAACTTGATGTAAAATCATTTATCATTCCATTCTGGAATAACAGATTTGTATTTTGCCAAATTAGATCGAAACAATTTTTTTCCTGATCATCTATTTGTGAAATCTACTTATTTTTTAATAATTGTAAAACAGTGATTTTTCTCAGTTCTGAGCAACATGCAAGAAAGATATGTGCAACAAAGGAAAATCACATCAAGTACTATTCAGTTGCGTTTGCATATTATGGTGTTACCTTAGGTGACAATGTCAAACCTATGATCAGGTATATATGTTGCCCACAAGCTTGTTGCCCACAGTAATGGCAGATTTAAAATTATTTTTTTTAATGATGTGTTCTGAAATTGAGAGGACAAACATTTATGAACAATGGTCCTGATTGTCCCATTAAAATTGGTGTGAATTTTATTGTAGATTTCAGCGGAGCCAGGATTGTTCCAGCTGTGTTATTATCTAGGGTTTCTTTTGTATGAGAATAGTATTAATGGAGATATTTCAGACATATAAAAGTTGTTTTAGTATTGCAGGCAAATTACTTCTGCTGTATGTAACTGTGAGTCTTTGCAACCCATATGCATCACAGGGTGCATATCAATGCTTGTTTAAACAAAAGCTCATCAATTAGATTAAATGTGTTTGCAAACCTGTGGTAGAGAGCCCACAGCTGCTGCCACCGCCTTCGTATTATGTAGTGCATAACATTTTCCTATTGAAACAGAATGGAGTCCTTTTTAAAACTACTCAGAAGTCTGTATTTAGAGCTTGTATTCTTCTAAGTGTTTGTAAGCAATAAAATGGAAAAAAATGAATTGGCAGTGTCCTCAAAGTATGGACGTGAGGATGAAAAAGGTAGTTAATTTTTCTTTTAAACAAGTAAACTGTTTCAGTTTTTAAAATAAATGTGATACATTCTCTAGTAACTCTGTTGCAAAATATGGCCCTTTTTTTCTGTAAAACACTGGTTGATAGCCTCACAGGCTTTTAATTTATCTTTGATTTTGTGTATTGCTATGTCTTTCTTCAAGAGATATTCTAAACATGCAGAGTACTTTTTATCCGGTAAATATATATGTTGCATATCTGTGATATGTTAGTCAGGTTTGGTTTGAATTTATCATTTTAATGTCAGTGAGGGATTATGTGTATTAAAAATAACATGCATTAAAGTAATCAAATGCAAATTTCTTTAGCAAGATTATTGTTGAAGCCCTTGTCCTCTTAATAAAAAATGAAACTGTGTGGGTAAAGCAATGCCAAGCACGTCCTTTCCTTTGCTGTGTTTCAAACTCTCAGTCGCTTTCCCACCCACAGAGGATAATAAAAGTTTAAATGTTGCAGACATCACAACGAAATTTCTTAAGGTATAATACAGTATAATACAGTTTGTTGTAATTAAGATATCATAATGTCCTTTGATTTTTAAGACTGAATTCTTACCTCTGTCTGCATTTCCGCTGACCATTGGCTGTCAGCAAAGACTTGCTATGCATCAACAAAACATCAGAGACTTTCGTGATTAAGTGGACATTCTATTCAAATATTTCTAATTCAACTACTTTTCCATACTGAAAATATGATTGACGCTTACCATGTAATGTAGCTGTTTCAGCACTCAAGGCATATGGCTTTATATTGATCTGAGGCTCATGAAAAAATTTGGTGGTGTTGCTGTAGCTTCACGTTTCCTTGCCAGCAGCAAGATTATTTTTTATTATTTTTTTTTAAGATAAAGCAGCATCCCTGTAGCTGTCTCTCTCAGCAGGTTATTTCTGTGGTCATGGTTGCGTGGGTCTAGCTACATGTTTTGTTCTGATGGTCGTCTGTGTCCCACAAGGACGTCTTGATTTCTGACTGAAAATCCGCATTACAACAAATACAGTTGCTAGCAGCAGTAAAGCACTCTGCAGGATTTTTTTCCCCTTTAATGAGGTTTAGTGTTATTATTTTTTTTTTTTTTTATAGGGAAAAGCTTCCTGAAATACATCATGGCAACCAATATTTAGAAATACAGATAAACATGGAACTGAGAGGTGACTTGGCTCATAGCATCTTAGGGCCTCTGGGTCATTAAGTGGCTCCATTTTCATGCCACATAGAAATGGAAGATAATCTTCCTTTTCTGTAGAAGTTACAGTGCTAATCCCAAGAAGCTGGTTTTGTAAACTGGATTCCACCCTTCTCTCCTCCCTACCCCTGATCAGGGCAGGTTTTGCTTTTATCTGGGAATCCCAAGCCATTTTTACACCCTTACAAATGAAGTGGTCCTCTGAACTGCTCCTAAGGCTGAGAAATAAAGTGATTCCTTGGTGCTGCACTTCCAAATGGAAGTCACTGCTCTCTAATGCATGGCTTTTTGTTGGTTTTCTTTTATCTGTGTGGTTTCTTGACATCCTGCCTCTTGACATCCTGCCTCTTGGAGACGTAATGGTCTGTCTCACATCCTTGTTGTCTATAAAATTGTGACAAAAATATGTATTTCTTTTCACTAAAAAGGAATGCACTTGGAAATTCCATCAAAATATATCCAAGCACCAAACAATAAAGATAAGATCAACAGTATATTTTTTTCCATTTTCTGATCATGTTGAAACCGCTCTACAGGTTTCTGTGATATCATTCTTGTACACATAGGAAGGCAAAAGATACTATTTGGCATTTTCCCTTTTTCAGCATGCAAGCAGCTCCTTATTTTCACATAAGTCAACTTTTATTTTCTCTCAGCTCTGTTAAACAAATGAAGTTATGCAATAGGGAGAGTATCAGAGAAAAATGCACTTAATGATGTAAGACATATAACCAGCAAACTCATTACTGTGCCTGGAAATCTTGTAAGGGTGATCTGTTTATGAAAAAAAAAAGAAAAAGAAGGAAAAAAAAGGAGTGGTAAGGCTTGTGGGAGCCTCTGCTATGCAGATGTTGCCTCTGCTGTGTTGCCTCAGTATGACATCTCACCAATGCCTGCAGTATACTGTAGACATAATGAAGATGTTTAAAACAGTCACTTTCTGTTTCAGCCTAATGCACCATTGTGACACTGAACAAACGACGGTCATGCTTGGTTATCCCACAGTGGGGACCGTCACGCAGATAGATTGCCCTCCCTTTGAAGCTAACTGGTTTAAAACTCATGAGAAGGTGTCTGCACAACTCTGTGACAATGCAAAAGAATATTGGAGTAGTGTACATTTGAAGGGTCTCCATGAAGTCATCTCATCCAGTCCTCTTCAAAAGAAGAGCCAAGTTCTCCAGTTAGGTTGGGTTACACAGGGACTTGCCAAAAGTTTGAGTATCTCCAAGAGTGGGGACCTCAGAGGTTCTCTGTGCACCTATTTGCATGCATCACTAGCCTCAAAATGAAGAATTTCTTTCTTATAACTAGGTGTTGGTAAAGGGAGGGGGGGAGATGCAAAATAGGGCATACTAATCTAGATGTATCTTCACAAGCAGTGAGGAATAATTACTCCAATTAAAACTCCTGTTAATGCAATCCAGGTTGTGGTTATCCTTCACAGATTCACAGAATTGAATGGGTTGGAAGGGACCTCGAGTGATCATCGAGTCCAACTCCACCTCCTGCCAAGGCAGGTTCCCTAGAGCAGGTTGCACAGACCGGTGTCCATATTGGTCTTAAATATCTCCAGAGAAGGAGATTCCACAAGTCCCCCTGGGCAGATGTTCCAGTGCTCTGTCACCCTCACTGTCAAGAAGTTCTTTCTGACAACACTACACTTGCTTTGATGAACCTCACCTCACTGGGTTCCTCACTGCCCAGCTCTCCAGCCTGTCCAGGTCTCACTGAATGGCAGCGCAGCATTCCTGTGTGTCCACCACTTCTCCCAGCTTTGTATCCTCAGTGTACTTGCTGAGGGTGGACACTATTCCCTCATCAAGGTCATCAATGAAGATGTTAAACAAGACCGGACGCAACACTGATCCCTGGGGAATGCCACTAGTCACAGGTCTCCAACCAGACTCTGCTCCACTGGTCACCACCCTCTGAGCGTGGCTCATCAGCCAGTTCTCTACCCACCTCACTGTCCACTCATCTATCCCACACTTTCTCAGCTTTGTTATCAGGATGTCATGGGAGACAGTATCAAAAGCCTTGCTGAAGTCAAGGTAGATGATATCCACTGCTCTCCCTCCATCTACCCAGCTGGTGATGACATTGTAGAAGGCTACGAGGTTGTTCAAGCATTTCTCCTTGGTGAAAGTGCTCATAACCTTCTTTTCATTACCACAGGGAACACTGTGATGTATAGCAGCACAGGTTAAAATGGGATCCCTTTGCTGAAGTACTGTCACTGGTACAGAGGCCCCAATTCTTCTTGTAGGAAACATTTCCAGTTACGTCTTAGAAAGATGTTGCTGTGCATGGTTTTTCAAGTGTGGTAATCCATGAAAAATGTTTTGAGACATGACTGCCTATAAACAGCGTGAAGGTAAGTTTCCCACTGAGATATCAAGTACTAGGCAGGGGATGAAGTGTCTGTTAACAAAGATGTACTCCACAGGTAGCTTCACCTCAGTTGTACAAAGACGGACACAACAGATGATTACAGATCTACATATGGGCATATATTGACGAGTTTAGATCCCACTGTAATTCAAGTGAGGTGAATGGAATTGCATTCAATAGGAGTTTGGCTCAGAATCTGTCAGTCACAGGGTGGCGGGGAGGTTGGAGTGAAAAGCACTGATCTTTTTATTTTCCCTCTGGTAATTATTTTCTCTTTGATTTTAAGTAGTCTTAACTGCATTAATAAATAAATAAGCATGTGACCAGAAAATGTGTATCCTTCTAAGTTTCCATGTATCCGGAGTTATCTAAAGCTGTTTAAATAGAACATACATGGTTAGCCTTGGCAGATATTATCACATTAATTAGCATGGCAGAATTCAGATGGATGTGTTTGTCAGTACTGTAAATTAAAAATATCACTTTTTTTTTTTGTGGGTGCTTACCTTGCACAATCTTACAAAGATTATAAAGGCATACCTTCATATTTGAACAGAAAATGATGTATTTTCTGTATGCACCTTTAAATCCTTCTCAGTTATTTATTACAGCTAAAAGGACTGCAGTTGAAATGACCAGAGGGAAAAAATTCCCTTTAAAGGAATTAAGAGCCTTTTCCTAGATATTGTATGCATTGCACACTATTTTACATATACCTGCTCTTTCCACATATTTCCCCACATATTTTGAAACTTAGAAGGGTTGTGCATTCACGTAGTTCTGAAGTAAAACCAGGGAAGCATGAAAAAGCAAAACTACATATATTGTGGTGATAATGTCACAAAAACTGGTAGGAAAACCATTCATGTATTTTTGCAATCACTTCCAAAATACTTTTTAAAAGACAGTGTTTCTCTAGTTGATGGCTAGTTTCTCTAGCCTTTAGTTTCATTTATCCTCATGGTCTCATTGAGCAATTCTCATATTAGAATTTATGAAGCATTCCTGCTATCAGTTGCATAAATTGACTATTTACATGTTAAATTCAGATCAAAGCTTTTCCTTTTACCGTAACCTTTATAGAATTTTTCTCCTGGAAGAACAAATTTTCACTGGGGAAACTGCTTGCTAATTTCTGTGTTATAGAAACAAGTTAGTATGGTGACTCCCTGGGTCATAGTCCAAAGGAAGAAAATCTGTTTTCTGGTATTTAGGAAACTATTACAAACAAACTTCTTTTCAGTCTGTTTGTTGATGATGTGACTGCTCTCTAAATTAAATGTTGCTCTTAGAAATCACTGGAGAGTAATTTTTTTGGTGAGTATTTGCTGAAATATTAGTAACCGAAGGGTATGACTCAAAACATGCATAACATCATAGTTGGTGTTTTAAGGAATGCCTGTTATTCTGGTAGGGGATAGGAAGAAAGTTTTTTCTATATGTTCTAGGTTTCCCTAGTGCCTGGTCCATGTATGGTCTTTCAGAAGAGAACAATTACAGTCCCTTGGAAGACAGACAGTGGCAGACCACCAGTCTAGCAGGTGGTTGGGTCACATGATGCTTAAGGAGAGGCTGTGTCTATGCTCAGTTGGGAAAAGAAGGCTGGGAGAAGATGAGGGGATCTCATTGCTGTCTTCCATCATCTACTGAATGATTTCAAAGAAGATGGAGTCAGGACAGGAGAAAAAGGAAGAAAGAAAGAAGAAATTCTTCACTGTGTATGTGGCAAAGAAAGTAGGTGCATAGGAATACTGTGACACCTCTGCTCTTGGTGATGTGCAAAACTTTCCTGGACATGACCCTGATCTAATTTTGATACTAGACTGGCTTTCAGCAGGTGGCTGGAGTAGGAGACCTCCAGAAGGCCATCTGCATCTTCATTATTCTATCTTTTTACTGATATGAGGGTCTACTCTGGTATAATGACAATGTACTACTTGTAAATACTAAACATGGAATTCAGCCCACCTTCACTGTGCGCCCTCCTACTCACATCAGAATAGTTTCTGGACAATATTAGGGCCTCTTTTTATAGTTCATTATGAATTCAGAAGATGTACACCCAAAAGTGAAGAATTTATGAACTAAGAGGGACTTGGATTACTAACAGCAAAATACTCCATCCTGTTAAATGGGATTATATAAAATCTCTGATTAGCTCAAAATTCCTGTACTGGCACAAGCTCAGAGGCAAAATAAAGATAATTACCTTGACCAAAAGAATTGGTTTAGCTGATTAATGAGGTTATTTGTTCTATGTTAAAAGGCCAAACTATAGAATTGTTGAATAATTTCATTGTCTATTTATTTATGAAGATGCAGCATCTCACAGTGTCAGGCCATAATCTGACTTTGCAGATGCATTTCTCTTCCTGGGGAACTGTTCTTTGGAGTACTTGCAGAGGATTTGAATAAGTTTATAACTAAATGCAGTTATTCTAAAGCAGAAATAATAAAATATGTTGAATAAACAAAGAGATCAAACATGAAGACTGTAGGGACTTCTTTTAACAGTCTGAGCTGCTTTGTGCTAGTATTTGCTCGTGACATAGAAGGTTTACCCTTACCTCCTATCCCACAGGAGGGTAGAGGAATACATTGCTGCTCTTACAAGTATTTTAAAACATTATATATATATATATATACATACTATATTTTTATACATATACATATATATATATACTATTTTATTGCAGTATTTTTTTTATACAAATTAATTTGCTCAAGAGCACAAGTTCTTGCATAATAAAGCCACTTGGCTGATAAAGTGGAAATCTTATGGCAAATAAGTGTTGACAGTGTTAGTCCCTGCCAGGAGACAGGTAGGAAATGGAACTCAATTACCAGTTAAAACTTTCGTCAGTCAGATGTTGTTGATTCTTCATTAAATATGTAATGTACTTTTGAGCCTATTTTATTTTTGGTTATTGGAATAATACTTTTTTTTCCCTAGTTGGAAAAATTGTATTATTTTGTAACGCTTATACATGAAATAAATAGAACACATTCTGTATGTCTGCATCTCAGTATGTATGAACAGAAATTAACTACATGTTCAAATACTGTCTTCCTTCACTCCTGTTACTAGGATAACTTATTTTCATCAGTAGAATTTTCCTTTCTTTGGCTGAACTCTATGCTAGCAATTGTCTTTAAATTATGGCTTTTGTTAAAATATGAAATACAATTTTATGAAATACTCTAATACAGTTGAAGTAATAATTCTGTGATGCCTTTGGTCTTTAATATTCTTGTAACTTGTGTTTTTAATTAGGAAGCTATTTTAAATCAATTAAACTTTCTAAGAAAGTGTATGGCAAACTGGAATAGTGTTGATACAAAGGGGACTGTTGCTGTACTTCATAAGGGCTCTGAAAACATGTAGAGGTTTTTAAAAAGACCCAAGTAGGTGTTAAAAATGCAATTAAGAAAAGCTGTTACCTGCTGGTTCAACAATGCTGTAGCAACACAGAATGTAAAGGTTATATACTGTGTGTGTGAACTGTGCTGCTGAAAGCTATGGAGGGGTCAGGGGAGGAAGAGCAGTGCTCTGAGTTAAATTCCTGTGAACTTTTGGATTGAAAGGAGCATCCCTCCTTCTAAGAGTGCAAACATGGAGCATTGCATCAGCTATAGAACCTGCAAAAGTATTTTCAGTAAAAGCAGATACACATACGCTCAAGGAATCAAGCCATCAATGTGATGTATATCCTCAGGCCAACACAATGTGATGCCTTTATAAAGATAATTGCAAGCTATAATCAAGAACTAATTGGCCCATGAAGAGAGAATTTATTTCCTATGATTGCTTTGCATATTAAATTTAAACATTTATGACATATGATTTTTTATCTTTTTTTTTTTGCTTTTTGTAGAAAAAGAAAATTACTTCAGAACTTCCATGCTTGATTTGTCATTAATTTTGCATATTTTGTACCTAAGTCTCTGTGTGTGCGCACGCGCACACACACACACACACACACAACTGCCTCCTCTTTGGAGTCCACCAGTAAGGTAGGCAAAAGACCTGCTTGGAGCGTAGCACCAATTCCATTCATTAGTCAGCTGACTTTGGCGGCATACACAAAATTTTCTGCCCTTGAATCAAAAATATTATCTGATATGAGTCATCCAGAGCTCTCCTTGTGAGTGGGTAAGGGGAGCCTTAATGTTTCTTTTGAGTCATAAAAGTGATAATAATAGGCTAAGTCTTCAGAGAAAAAAAGAGAAATGCATATAAATGCCCATTAGTAATGTGAAGCATCTGAGTAGTTTGCTGCTCAAGTATGAGGTTAAATGAGAATCCACTGGAGGAGCCTACAAAGTGTGAATAGTAGTACTTCAGCATCTTTGTGAGGGTGTGTAATGGAGGTGCCAATAAGGGGATGGTGAACCTTATCTATGGCGTTCAGGGGACATTATTGATGTGTCACTGCTTCCCTGATTCTCTAACCCTAGCAATATTTGCCAGAAGCACAAGTGGACATGGTGCTGCTGTGCAGACTTTTGTACTTACTGAGGAGCCACATTTGGTTTTGTTTAAGGGCAGTATCAGTAGAGATGCAGTATGCAAAATAGGGATAATGATTAATTGTGTTGAAGACAGAAATTAAAGAGAAATTACTTCAGAACGCAGCCAGGCCAGGTTGGTACCTTACTGACCATTGCAGTGTTAGAGAGCAAGAACACTGCTGCTCTAATTGTAGTAAGGATAAAACTAAGTTGATGAAAAAATTAATTTAATTCTTACCTCTAGGGGAATGTATGGGTTTTTGGGATTGAGGTTAGACTGCAGAAAACTACCAGATACTTTTTATTTCACAACGTGTTCTTCGAAGTTCTTTGCTATCCTGACTGTCACATTAAGTGCTGTAAATATCAACAACATTCCATCTTTTAAAACATGGAGGTAACATGAAAATTTAAATAAGGCTGCTGTGTACTAGCTATCTTAATTTTTTGAATTATCAGATTATATTTAGCCTTGACAGTTAGAAGAAGAACATTAATATGACTATGGAGTCCCTTCATGCTACAGTCCATATTGCTATAGTAAACAAGTGCTTTTTTTGGCAAGAAGACATATAATAATAAAGTGGGATTTTTTCATTGATAAGCAAGTATTACTAATTTTTCAGATGAATATTTTTTACTTCTTCCCCATGTTTTTATTCCAATATCCTTTAATGAAAATCCTTCTAAGGTGAATTCATAAAGGAGGTCATACATTCAGCCTCAGCCACTGGCAGCTGTAGCATGCTGTCCTCCATGCAGAGCTGTGAGGGTAACAGTTTATCTCAGTCTGCTCCAAAGCAAACAACTTAGATTTTTGACACCACCTCATCCAGAAAAAAAGTCTAATTGTTCCTACTCCCATCGTCATATGTGCTAGAATAGATCCTGCTTTGATAATATTTCTAATAAAGCTATTTGAGTGGCAGCACAGGAAATCAAACCAGTTGCCCCTGAGTGCAGCAGCATTGCAAAGATCCTGTTCTTTAAGCCTTCCATCCTTTCAAGTGTTACTTTTCCACTGGTGTTTTCCTTATTGCATATTCACATATATAAAACACGATGAATTGCTATAAATTACCAGTGTTAAAAGTTGTGCAGAATTTTGGGTGGTTTCTTATGTGTTTTTAGCATGCACGCCAGGTAAACTGCCAAAGATGATCACTCTCTAAGAGGTGTTACATGTTCACTCCAAATCCCACTGGCTTCAGTCTGAGTGTTTTAAATAATTCTAATCCAGTCTTAAACATTCATCCTTAATGTTCCTTGCAAACAGCCTTAAGACTTGAAGAGTGTGTTGCTGTTTCATGTGGCAGAACAGGAAAACGAGATCACAGAGAGTTAACAGAGACTTGATACTAAAACTGGCAGTTCGGCAGCTGAATTGCAGCGTGCCTTCTCTGCTTGTTGCCAGGAAAGAGAACTAAGCCAATGTCTGTTTGTAGACGAGACTCGCTATATATGCCAAAAGTGAATTTCCTACTAGTCACTCTGATAACAGCTATAATCAGTGATTGCTAATGAAAAACATTGCCATGTTTTCCAGTGTGTGTCTTTGGCTGTTAGCACTGCTCTTCCGGATAGTTTGGGGTATACTGTTCTGGATGCATAAAGCAGCTGTTTTCAGCCTTTTTCATCTGTTTTCAGATTTTTCAGTGGAGGTATGGAGCCATGTGTAAAGAACTTCAGCATGCTGGCAGCAGTCTCAAAGTCTGCTTTTAGCAAGCTCTCACAGCCGTAAGGGTCTGTAAGTCAGACATATCCTCAGTCTCTGTCAGGAGGATGAGTGCCCCAGCAGACCTTGTTTGCTCTGATGAACCTCATCTGGAAAATCCTTACCTCAGCACCCACAAGCACCTTCTGCCTGATGGTCCTGGAGCTCTGTTTAAGTTCAGGTTTCAGGCTTACTGAGAGCTTTGAGGGAGTAGCATCCATGACACTGCTCTAGGAGGGAAGAGAAGGCAGGACCTGAGAGGGACCAGATGGGTCAGCACCTTCATGGATGGATCATGGTCCTCAAGTAGGGTGTACAGAGATAGCAAGAGCAACAGCTTTCCATCAACTGTCTGGTGCTCATCATGCAGGGTGAGTTAGTGTTATGTCGCAGATCAGACAAGGATGTCCAGGGAACAGCAGAGATGAGAGATAGGTATTCTACAATGTAGCTTAGGCAGATCTGTGTTTCCCAGGTCTGAGCTGAAAGGCAGCTGGTGCTTGTGTCAGGGGATGTGAGTGGTTGGTAGGGGTCCTGGGTGAAGCTGGTCAGGGTGATTAAGGCCTATTGAGGCACTTGGAGGCCTGACAGTTAATTAAAACTCTCCAAGAGAAGAAGGAAAAGCAATTAAAGCACACACTGAGAAAAATGCCTATCATGTCATTCTGCTTTAAGATAAAATAGAAATGGTTTCATATGGCAGAATTAACTTCCAAGATGTTTCACTTCACCACACCTTGTTGCAGTGGTGTCAAACACAGGGTGCAGAAGATTTCTGCAGGTTGGTGAGTAGGCTGTTTGCAAAATAAGATGCAGGAAGCTTACTGAAATTGAAAAAAAAAAAATAAAAGCTCACCAGCTCTTCTATCTTCATTTTGCTAACTATTCTGTGCTTCCAGTGACAGAGTGCTGTGTTTGTTCAGTTGTGCTATCCACCTCTATGAATTCTACCCAAGGGAACAAAGCCACACTGAGGTGGTGCTCAGATTGCATAATGCACTCTGAAATACGGATAAATCCCATTTTGTCAGAGGTCTGTTGCAGAATCTGAAAAGCTCAGGACTGATGCATTTTCAATAGAAACTCTGCGCATCGGCTCATTATTTTAGTCTCTTTCTGTTCTCCCTTCTCACCTATGTTGCAAAACTACAACATAAAGGCTTACAAAGTTTAGTGAACTAGATAGAGATATAAGCTGCTAAAATATTAAAATTGTTATTTAATGGAAGCCGTGCACCAGCAGCCACTTGGGTTTATTTACTTTAGGGATGAATTTTTCTTACACTTGTTGAAAAACTGCATTTGCCAAGGCACACATGCACTGTGCAACTTGGAGTAATAGTGTGATTCTGGTTAACAAACTGAGAGAACTAACTGTGTTTTGAGCCAATAACACAGTTTGAATATGGCTAAAACCTGAGTTTATGGGATTCTTTGAGAAGTCTTTGTTTTCCAGCGGGGAATAAGACAATGTAAACACTTAGTACAATTATAAGTCAGTGCAGACATAAAAAAATGCAATTGGATTTTTAGCAGCAACATTTATATTTGGGGAGGTTAGAGCACTCAAGATTTCCTTCCTTACCCAGTTAAGGCCTGGAAGACAATGAGTCAGCAGCCTTAATTGTGAAAAAAGTATTTTCCACCTGAAACTGTTAGATTTTCCCCCCAGGGAGAGGTAAGACTTTATGAGTGTGCAGAATCACTTTTATTTTTTTTTTTTAAATATTGCAGAACTTGCGCTGTATTTGGATATCATGTTCCATAATCTTTAATAGCCAAGGATGTCTGAAGCAGGCGGATAAGTTACTGTGAATGCAGACTTGCAGTAAGAACACTGTATGTGGCATGGTGTAAAAAAAAAAAAAAAAGCCTAAAGGAACAGAGTGAAATAGAAGAGATTGGTGTGCATCATCTGGAGTAGGCCAGTACAGTTTTTTTTTTCAGATGAATAATTTAGAAGTTACACTGTTCTTTAAGAATAACAGAGAAAAGCTAAGGCGAATGTAAATTCCAGTATTTTTGTTTGCAAGAAGGAACCTAGAAATCTTGATGGTACTTGTACAAAAATGTTTGAGAATAATTATGTGGGATACTTTTAAAATACAGTTGTGTTAATTAAGCACCTTCTTTCTGTAATGAGATTCCAGGGTATTTTAAGACAGTCCATCAACTTTTAATTACTTCAGAATGAAAAATAAAGTAAAACTATATAAAGCCTTTAAAATG
>VXBZ01001986.1:9705-23652 GCA_013399135.1 Heliornis fulica
GGTGCCCCCAAGCCTCCGCCCGCCGTGCTCCCGGCGGGAGCAGCCTTGAACTCCGTCACGTTCGCAGGCTGCGAGTAACGTTCGCAGGCTGCGAGTAACGAAACGCATCGTGCGGCTTCGTGTGTGACATATTTAACGAGTAGACAAAGCATTAGGAGCAGAAACGGCTTATTATAATGGGGCAGGAAAAAGTTCAGGCAAAGTTCTGCATTTCACACCTCATCACTGGTGTCCTGTGGTCGAAAGCGTGAGTTTTCGGATTAGTAAATGTTTTAAAGAGCACACTTGAATGACACGTGGATGAGCCGCTGCCACACTTAGTTCAAATATGCAGACATGCCTTGGGTTACAAGCATCATCTGTGCCAGGAATGGCCTTGCAGTCATGAAATTTTCTTCGATGTTATCAGCTGGCAAGTGTGCTTTGCAATGTGTCTCAACAGGTCGGTTATTTTCTTAACTTGTTACTCCCTTACACATAGCACTGGAATTTGTGACCTGAAATCTGACACTAAGCAAGCAGAGTAAGTAACGAAGATAATATTCCAAAACTGCAGAAAGGAGAAAAATGGTGATGGCATGAATCTCTTTTCTGGGTCAGCTGTCTGGTTCTTCTCTTCCTCTGAGGTTTGCAGTCATCATTTAGTCTACATTTTCCCTTGCAATTTTTGGCAGACACTTTTGTCTTTAGGGTTTTAGGATAATGTATGTGCTGGGAGGGGGAAGCTGTGCCCAGAGGCAAATTACAGGGAGTGATCACCCAGATATCACTTATCGACTTTATTAAAGATGGCAGAGGCCTAATAAACTGCATTCTCTACAGGCACTCAAAGACTTGTTGAAACCTAAAAAAGGAACTGGAAAAAAGCATCAGTCTCAGAGGTGAACATGAAGAGTGAAAAAAGGATTTAACATGGAATAATGATCAATATGACTGAGGCTAGAAAAGGAGACCTCCGGTATGTGACAATGAAATTCTGCTTCAGCAAAGAAGCTCGGAGAAAAATTTTGCCTTTGTATCATCCATGTGTTGTATAGGTCTGACTTAACATGTCTTTGCCTAGGAGTATTTCTGATGACTGAACTAATTATGTTTGCGACTTCCCTAACCTTGTGCAGAGAAGTTTTCCTTGAGAAATCCCGGATATTCTTCAAAAGGGACAGCATCACTTGCAATGTAGGTCTTAGGGAGTGATATTCAAAATCACATTAGGAAAAAAACAGTACAGCAAGATGCTTGGATGAGAGACAAGAGGTAGATAAGTGGGAGTACCCCATGTATATGAGGTGTTTTGGGGCTAAATGCAGACATAGTGGGACAGGGAGTGCAAGAGACCTTCGTATCACATGCAGGGTTGATAAGGCTACATGCTGAACACTGTGCAATGCAGGGGTATCTCTATGCTGGACCAGATCACTACCTGGAGGTCTTAGTTCAGAGAAGGGAAAACAAATCAGTGATGCAGTTGGAGGTATCAAACTGGATACAGAGGTATCAAATTTTGTGAAAAAGTGTATGACTTTTTTTTTAATTTTTAAAATACCTCATGATTCATGGTATAAGATGAAATTTGGGAATGTGATGCATGTATGTGGGCATGTGAAACAATCTATTCCACCAATACAGTCACAGAAATGTAATCAGTCAATCAATGCATTATGCAAAGCTCTAGTGACTAATTCAGCAGTCACTGAACTACAATTTTCCATAAACAAAGTAATCATTTTTTAGTAGGCTCATTTCAAAATTGCCTCTTTTCCAAAGAAAGACAACCACTTTGACACAGGAGACTTTGAAAACTGTGAGGGATTATTCAGCCTAGAGAAGAGAAGACTCAGTGGGAACTCATCAGGGAGAACAGGAAGAGAGAGCAAGACTTACACAGAGGTATGCAGTGAAAGGCCAAGAGCTAACAGGCATAAACTGAAATACAGGAAATTTCATTTAAACCCAGGAATCTTCTTCACATTGGGAGTAGTGAAGCACTGGAATAGGTTGCACAGACAGGCTGTTGGGTCTCCATCTGTATTGATATTAAAAACTTGACAGGACACTTCTCTGAGCAACCTGCTGTAGGTGACCCTACTTTGAACCAAGGGTTTGGACTGAACAATCCCCAGAGGTGCTTTCAACTGTTTTGTAATGCTGTGGCTCAGACTGCAATCTCCAAGGTCATTTAAAACAAACGTTAGGAGAATTCCAAGAAGGAAAAGGCCACATCTTGACAAAGGCCTGAATGGCCTATATAACTTTAAGCCACATATTCATAAATCATTCAGGAGTTTCCAACCCTGAGTCCTACTTGCTTTCAGCAGGACTTGCATTTCTTAAGAAATATAAATATAAATTTGAATTTAAATTTGTTTCTGCAGTTCCTGGGGGTTGTTTTTTCTACCGTCATTGACTTACTACACAATGATTTCTTAATGTCTTGAAAGCATGATGGGACTTGTTTCCTAAACAAACAAACAAAAAATCCTGGTTATGTGGTCAGAAAGGCAGAAATCAAGTATGCAAAATGTTCTGGCTTGTGTTCTTTCTTCCTCCGCCATTCCCGTATGCTGTCTTCACATCCAGTAGTCAACCTCGGCGCTGAGTACTTCTGTGCAAATGTGAAAAGTCATTTAGCTGGATCACAGCTTCTTTCCTATTAATGATGGAGATCCAGTTGTTTGCATCTGACAGCCTGTCAATCTGTCAGTTAAAGCAGAATGCATTGTTACTGGCCAGTAGGCATCAGTTTCTTTTATTTGGTTGGAGGAAGGTTCCACTGACAAGAAAAGACTTTCATGTGGTACCAGAAGACACTTTAGAGATCAGTTTCTGTTCAGTTTTTAACCAACAATACCCTTTGCAAATCATTGCCACAGCCATGACTTCCTTAGGGTTCCCACGGTTTTCACTGAATTAAAAAAAAAATAATAATTTCTCCATATATTTTGAAACAAGGTCTATCAGATTTCTTTGTTTTTGGTTAAAATATGCTGAAATTACTATTGTGGATAAGTAACAAACACACAGAGGACTTGCCTGGATAATTCTGGTGGGAAAGATTGAATGCTGGCTGCAAGCACTGAGGAGGCGTCCTCTGCTAATAATGTCAAGATCTCCAGCCAAATCTTTAAATAAAGCAATATTAACCCAGCATTTATTACATTTAAATGACATTTTAATTTAACATCTTAAGTTTAATTTAATACTGTATCAGATGGCAAATATTCAGCTCAGATTTCTTAAGTGGATGGGCAGCATAGAGGACTAGAGCTTCCTAACATCTCAAAAACAATCAAGAGGTCATGGATGCATGGTCTTTCATTTTCACGGGAAGCAAACTCGCACCTGCGGTAGTCCATATAGACCCCCGAAGAGCTGGGCTGTAATGACACTAGAGGGAGTCCTGATGCTGCAGGAAAATTTCTTTTCCTGTAACAATTTCTTACTAATTAGTGCCTTATAAATGAAAATGTTGTTGAATAGAGCTTCTGAGGAAAATGAAGGAGCCATTCAATTCAAATGGGATCAAACAGTATTCAAGTTATACATTCCAACTTTTTGAACAATTAAACAAGCCAAGTAATTTTTTTTAAAGGACATTGTTAATTAAGGACTCTATTTTTTCAGTAAAGAGTATATTTAAAGGCAACCTTCAGAGCGAAGAAAAGAAATTTCTTGGATTATTTTTCCACTAATTTAAATTACAAGTTCCCTTTTCTACAAAGTCAGTGCTCTTCTTGTGACCCCTCACTAAGGACTAAAAGATAGACCATATGATCCTGAGTTTTCAAGTTGAACAACTGAATTTTTACTGAAGTCAGTTGCAGCTTGAAGTACAGGCTACACATTTGCAATAAAAACATGTTTCCAAAAAGTGCATAGATGCATCCCACATGTTTCTGTGGGATGCTGATCCACATGTGTCCCTAAACCACTTCAACAATTTTGAAGGTTGTAAATATCTGAAAGAGTAATTTGTGCCCACACAGGACTGGCAGTCATCAGAGTCTCTGAATGATAGTGTATCCTATGCCAGTGGGATTGGGAATGCATCTTGTGCTGTGGGAGGTCATGGCATGCAAGTCTAAAGCAGGGCACAGATCTCTGCTCTGAATGGAGAGCAATGTACACGCATTCACTAGGGATCCAGAGGCTGCATTTTTCCCCTTTCCGCAAAAAAAAACTTCTTAGCCTGCTTGAGGTATTCACTGTATAAACCCTGTTCCTGCCAGGACACCACTGTTCAGCTCTTCTTCCTCTCCTGATGTCGGGCAAGCTCTACCAGAGAGCTCTGAGATTGCACTCAGGAACAGGCTTTCCAGGAAATTAAAAACTTGCTCTTTTTCTCAGCCACAGTGGCACAGTCTGAAAGAGTCAGCACAGGAGGCTGCAGCTGCTGCTAGGTGGAAGAGTTTTGACTGTTGGAGGCCACAGAGAAGAAATTGGTGGGATGGCAGTGGTGCCTAGTGGTGCCCTTTACCTGCACAGCAGTCGCATGCCTTCGAAGAAGCTGCTCAGTGACAGTCCTTACCGAGCTGCTCACATGTCCAGCACATGGATCATGGAGATCCCCAGTGTTATTACCAGGGCAAGTGGAAATTCACACAGCTATATTTTCTCCCTGTAGCCACCCAAGGCCTAGTCATGCTCCTTCTCTGCTTTTATTCCCTGTAGGTAGTAAGGCCCATAACATCGGTTTGTCACTGCACTTGTATTTACAAGCCATGTGGGTGAAGATCCTGCTGTCATTGGCTGCTGTCCTCATGATCATGACTGAATTATCATGGCTGATCAATTACACTGATAAAGGCTGCTTTTTCTGCTAAAGCAATACAGTTTCAGAAAAGGCATGCCATGAAGAAGCATAAGAATCTATTTTTATGATGCCATGCTATAACCCGTGCCTTATTCCCTATAGGATGCATGCTAGCAAATGCAGGATGATCACCACGTGGTCTCTCCTGTCAGAGATCTATGTGATTTCTTAAGAAAACAATTCCTTACAATACAGAATATAATAATGAGTATATTAGTTTGCACAGCACGTTATTGAAGACAAATTAATATTAAATTAAAATCAGTGTGGGAAGTACCCTGAAAATGTGGGAAGGGCTCTGAGCAACCTGATCTAGTGAAGATGTCCCTGCTTCCTGCAGGGGGATTGGACTACATGACCTTTAAAGGTTCCTTCCAACCTAACACATGCCATGATTCTATGATTCTCATTGCACTGAGCAATGCAGTAGCCCTAGCTTGTATTGCGTTTGCTTGTTTTTCCCATTTTAGTGTATGGAGATGCATTTCTTTATACCAGGTTTTTACTGATATTACATATGCAAGACTCTGAACTGTCACACTGGCCTTAAAGGAAATACTTGTCTCAAGTTCAGTCTTATGTGTTGCAGATTATAGTCCTCTGTTCTGCAAAACCAAATGTAAGTCTCAGGTCACTTCTTTCAAGGGAACCTATTTAAAGCTTCCAGCTCCAAACAGAAACACAACTGTAGCAAAACAATACAAGTAAATTGTGATTTTTTTTTGTGGCATGCAGCTAAAACAACCACACAACCATTCACTTATTCCCCCAATCCCAGTGGGATGGGCGAGAGAATGAAAAAAAAAAAAAAGCTAAAATCATGGGTTGAGATAAAAACAGTTTGCTAAGACAGAAAAGGAAGAGAATAATGATAATTATGATAATAATGGTACTAAAGACTACACAAAGCAAGTGATGCACAGCACAATTGCTTACCACCCACTGACTGATGCCCAGCTAGTTCCTGAGCCACAGCACTTCCTGGCCAGCCCTCCCAGCTTACATACTGGGCATGATGTCATATGGTATGGAATATTCCTTTGTCCAGTTCAGGTCAGCTGTCCTGGTCACACCCCATCCCAGACTCTTGTGCACTTTCTGAGAAAGGCTGATGCCTCCCCTCTGGCAGGGCCAGGGAAGCTGAAAGTCTGACTTAATTTTAAGCGTTGCTTGGCACCAACTAAACATCAGTGTGCTATCAACATTATATTCATCTTAAATCAAAAACACAGTGCTATGCAACTACTCAGAAGAAAATTAGCTCTGTCCCAGCCAAAACCAGAACAAAGTTATCTGAGCACAGGGAGGAGACTAGAATTCATCTCTACAGGTCAGAGGAGACAGAGGAACTTGAAGCAAATTTGCTAAAGAAAATGCTTTCATGCCCTGGCTTCAGTGCACTGAAAGAGAAAAGCAACTCTTCAGAGAGAGTTTCACTTATAGGGCAGTGGCACATGGTCTCTCTGAAGACATTTGCAGAATTTAATTTCCAAGGTTTTACTGAAAAACGTCATCTCATTCTGTGGCTAGTGACATGGCTAGTTTAGAGACCATCTAGGAATTGGACACTGCAGAAGCACATTTACAAGCAATATATGTCAGAATACGTTAATAAAAATAGATAAATAGAAAAAAAAAACCAGTTATACAGTTCTGAGTTTTGGTTTTGTGATGCACTTTTCTTCTCCGGTATGTACAGTTTTACTAATCCTTCTTGGCTTCAGCAGACGTTTTATGCCATCCTGCTAACCAATAACTTCATGATTGTCGGTAACTCAGTGCCATTTGGTTAGACACTTTACTCTTTCATAAAAGCATCTATGTTCATCCATACTGATATGTTTTTCTCATTTGTTCAGTTTCTTCCAATAATGGTAATATTTATTTGTTTATTTATTTTTCATCAAGTGAATCCTGGATTATTAAGAACTGTCCTCGGCATCTCTGCTATTATTCTGGTTGAGCATCTGGTGCTTTTTCAGGGGCTGCCTTTAACACCACTAGAAAGCAAGTGATGTCCTCACAGCAATTCTGCTGTCATACTCACATGGCTGTGAATCCTGCTGACGGTATTGAAAGGTGCATTGGCAAATGCATTTTGTACAGCTTTGTTTTTGAGATTACTTATTGAATTGCAGCTGTAGTACATTCACATCACCGGTATGCTGAAAACTACCTCTTCCTGTAAATCAATAGCCTCTGTTTATCTCTGCTTTAACATCTGTATTGGATTCCCCTTTTAAAGGAATCGATCTTCAGCAGGTGCTGCAGCGCTTGCTAAATAGTCTCTAGACCGTGGTAGCTATTTTCACAGCCTTTTTAATTTTGACTGTTTTGCTCTTATTAAAGCACTTGCATGAGAAGTAATGGGAACCTCTCTTTTTTTTTTTTCTGTTGGTCGTAGCTACCGAGTAATGTTGGCTGTGGGTGCATAATAACATAGGGTGGAAGGGACCACCTGAATCATTAAATTCCCCCTCCCAGCTACTGCAGGCGTTACCTCATAAAATAATTACTGTTACTCATTTATTGAACTCTATCTTAAAAACACTCAGATGGCTTGGTCTCATCCCTGTCCTGTACCTGACTCCCTCTGTGCAAAACTGCCCTTGAATGTGATTATTCAAATGGTTTGGAAACTTCTGATTTTCAGCTCTGTATGGGCAGCTGATACCTCATTTGTGTCAACATTTCTTTTTAATCTAAACCTTGATGCTGAGCTTTTCCCCCAAAGTGTTTGTAGATTACACTTTCTTTCCCTCTGCCCTGGCTGAACAACACTAGCCTCCTCTCACAAATTAGATTCTCAATATCCTCACTGTTCTCAGCCTTCTCTTGCTCCCTTTCAGGTTTCAGGAATACATGTGATCAGAATAATATGCAGGCGCCCAGACACATTTGATGAAAGCCCTTGTGTCATACCTTCCACTTTTTCCTACAGAAGGTCCATCTCTGCCTTAGTCCAGCATTGTCCAGATAGTCAAATATAGGGGAGATGCATTTACATCAAACCTGGCAAAAGAGAGCACAGCTACAGGAACTGGTACTCAAGATGGGCATCATGATGCTGCTTTCCAGAGGCCCCAGCTTTCTCTCTTTATGCTAGCTGATAATGACCTTTCAGCAGTGGCACAGACCAGTAGGAACTGCTGAGCTAGCACCCATGCTTTCCCATGACACATGTAGAGCGCAGCTGGGATTGGCATGGGTCTTGTGCCACAGCAGGATTTACCACACCTTTCATGGCAACCTGCAGCATCTGGGGTATGCCATATATTATGTTCACTGTTGTGATTCTTTATTATAATTTAGACATTGTTCGAATTTGGACATTATTTATTCTACACGTCTTTTAAAAACTGTGTTGTTTTGTTTTTCTCATAGCTAAACAAGTTGCTTCATTGCAACTCTTTCTTGAGGACTCTCTGCCAGTCCGCTGTTGCTTCATCATTATAATTTATTTGCCAGGGGTAACAAAGTGTTGTGCTTTTCACTGTGTAGGAAGTTTAGAAACAATGGGGTAGAAAATAGGTCTGATGAACAGTGAGGAGAGAGTGAAATGGTACACTGAGGTGAGGTGTGATGAGCTGGGCCGGAAGAGGGACATTAGGTAGAACTGCCTGCAGGCTTTGAATACTTTGCTGATATATTTCTATAGTGGTTAATTAGGTCTGTTTTATGTATTGTGTAGGTTTTGCCACAGAGTTTGGAGGAATATGATTTTAAGACTGGGCAGTTGGCTTGGCACTTAGGTGCTTGGAGCATTGTATTGGGTTAGAGGACCTGAGAAAATACAGGAGGGATTTTGGGTGAAGAGAACAAAAAAAAAACCCTATCAAAGCTAGTGTTCTTGAAATAGGTATCACAGACGCAGTGATTCATGGTCTTGAGTGGAAATGTAAAAATAGTACTAACTTAAAAGCCTGCTAACACCAGCAGAACCATTTATATTGAGCTTGATGGGGCTGGGCTTGAATCAAAAAGCATGACCAGCAATAGGAGGGTGGCAATTCTGCCACTCTATTCTGCTCTTGTATGACTCCACCTGTAGTACTGCGTCCAGCTCTGTGGTCCCCAGTACAAGAAAGACATAGAGCTGTTTGAGGGATTCCAGAGGAGGACCATGAAGACAATAAGAGGACTGGAACACCTCTCCTGTGAGGAAAGGCTGATAAAGTTCAGCCTGGAGAAGAGAAGGCTCCAGAGAGATTTTATAGCAGCCTTCCAGAACCTACAGAGGCCTTCAGGAAAGATAGAGAGGGACAGTTTACAAGGGCAGGGAGAGACAGGACAAAGGGGCAGGGGCCTTAATTTGGAAGGTAGATTTAAATATTAGGAAGAAATTCTTTACTGTGAGGGTGATGGGTGATGGAACAGACCGTGGCAATGTTCAAGGCGAGGTTGGATGAGGTTTGGGCAATCTGGTCTACTGGAGGGTGTCCCCACCCATGGTTGGGTATTTGGAACTAAATGAGCTTTGAGGTCCCTTCCACCCCAAACCTACCTGTGATTCTATGCAAAAAATTTTAATCTAGTACACTTAGAAATATGGAGACATGTCACTTCTCAGGCTGACATGGTCACTGCTAAAAGCTGATTCCTAATGGCTACAATTGTTGTAGGATGGGGGGGCAAGACCTCACATAGCTTCAGTTTTAGTAGCCATATGGCTATGTTGTCATCCATCCACGTTTCCCAATGTTTCCCAGCTAGAACACTTCATTATACAAAGAAGAGCAATATTTTTTTAACTTTTAATTCATTAATTTCCTTAAGAAGGAGGTTGTCAGTTTGAAAAGCTGCTTTTTAACACTTCAGGCATGTTTGACTCATCCTGTCTGGCAGATCCCTCAGTGCCCTAATAAACCCGTTGTGAACACTTTGTTCTGGTGTGTGGTATTTCAGCCCTGAGATTACATTTTGGAAACAGCCTGGTTATTGTATCCCACTCCACTGTCCAGACCAGTTGAGTGGGAGCCAGTTCACTCTGGGCTGTTACCACCAAGGAATGTTTCAGTGGTTTGGGTGGCCCCCAGGGAGCTGAGAAGGGAAAGACATACTCAAACTAACATGAGCTATAGACTTCCTCATCTGTACATGCTGTCAGTGATACTCCATTTTATGGAGTATCTTCACTACTCCAGGTAGTATGCTGTAAACTACGATGTGGGAAGTACCTCCCTACCGTGTGTGTAAGCTGTCTGTAAATCCAACCATTGCCAACCCACAGGCAGTGCACATGGTCCAACATCTCACTGCACTTTTGCATAGACACCTGATGAGATAGGGGCTCAGAAATCAGAAACACTGTCACACTGCCTATGACTACTAGCCCTGTGTATCTTTTTTACATTGATCACAGGTGGAAGCTTGTTTCTTTGCTGTTTTATTGGGGATTGTAGTGATAGGACAAGGAGTAATGGCTTCAAGAAGAAAACAGGCAGGTTTAGATTAGAATTTGGGAAGAAATTCTTCCCTGTGAGGGTGGTAAATCCCTGGCACAGGCTGCCCAGAGAAGCTGTGGCTGCCCCCTCCCTGGCAGTGTTCAAGGGCAGGTAGGATGAAGCTTTGGGCAACCTGGTCTGGTGGAGGGTATCCTTGCCCAATGCAGGGGATTGGGACTAGATGGACTTTGAGGGTCCTTCCATCCCCAAACAGTCCATGATTCTGTAATTCTAATCTATGCAAAAGCCACAAAAGGCAGCAGGATAATGAAAGACATTGAACTTCTCCCTTGAAAGCCTGTGTTCATGAAGGACTGCTTGTCAAACAAGATATACTTCAGGACCTGACCAATCACAGGTGATGGCAGGGCTCATCTGCAATGTCTTTCAGTGCAAAAGCTCTTCCAGGAACTCTGAGAACCAGTTTATGCTTGCAGATTTTATGGGTCATCTCAGACCTGCATAGTGCTGCTGTTCTTCAGCAGATCAGGTATATGGAATGCCAGTGTTACTTCCTAAAATATATCCAGGCTGCCCCAGGCTGCTTTGAAGATATGTCCACTCCCTAGGGAAGTTTCAAAGTAGACAGCCTTCACAGCATCATCACTGGAGTCAAAAGCTTGTTTCTGGAGCTAAAAGCTTGACTGGAGTCAAAAGCAGAAATTAGTTCCTTTGAACCAGAGGGAGCCTGGATGTCGATGGTCAGTTAGATTTCTATCAGGAATCAGTAAGAGCTAGAAAGGATTGTGAGGAATGGATAGAGAACAGAGAGAGATAAATGTTGACAGGCAAGGAAACAACAACAACAACAACAAAAAATGTGTAAAGGGAAAAAAAGCAGAAGGTAAAGGGAAGGAAAAGGGTCCCGGCATTGCTTGTACCTGCATTGTGCACTGCCCTGCAGGCAGTAGGTATCTCTCTGTATGTGTGGTTACCAGAAGGAAGAGTAAGTATCCTAATGAATTAGGAAAAAGGTCTAACGGATTATTTATTTTTACAGCCTGTCAGAATTTTCTCTAAAACCAGGATAATGCAGACAGCTTGTAATTATTATGTAGGCGGATTGTTGAGCTTCCAGTCACAGGCCTGTTCACCTTCAAAATAGAGGAGCTTCTCTCCCATCTTTCTAATGCTCACAATGAAGTGTAATTTTCCAAGGCTCTAGATTTATATTCTTTGCACAGAAGAACAATACTTTGTATTGTTGCATAATCTGGCTATGCTTCTTCTGCGAACACATTAGCTTTTAAGCACAGCATGACTGGTTTATTTTGGCTTCCTTACTCTTTTTACCCAGCATATGAGGAAAATAGACAGGCATCTCCACTGCCTTCACTGCACACTAATCTGGGCAATCTTCGGAAGACACTCTGGCCTCTTCTGTCAGGGTTGATCTTGTACTGCCCGTGAGAGCTCTTTAAGGTAGACATTGACCAAAACACCCTAAAATGTGAAAAAGCTTTCCCTGTATTGTCCCAATCTCATCATTAACAGTGGCAGAGGTCAGTCAAGTCAGATACAATTCCTGTGACGAGATCTCAGGCTTAGCTACTCGCATGGGTGTTTCCTGAGGAACAGTCTGCACACAGAGAGCCCAGCTCCCCCTCATTCCTACTGATGTGGCACCACCGAATCCAGTTGAACTTCAGTGTTTGAAAACTGCTGACAATGAGAGCCCACTGGTGTGAATTTTATGGGTCTCTGCAGTTTTATTCCAGCCCACTTCTGACTACAGGGCTGTAGAATTGATAATCATAAAATATAATGCTTGATATATCAAGTGAGATGATTTATTAAATTTTTTTTTAGTTCTTAAAGAGAATGGAGTTTTGAAAGAAAACAATTGGTTCCGTTTCTTTGGGCCGATGTTTTTCATATGGAAAAAAAGAGAATTAGTCACTTGATAGCTGACATTTCAATAGTGGTATGTTGCAGATAGTCATTTTTCCCTTCGATACGGTGTGGAGAGTTTTATTTTTTTAAAGTAAGCAACAGCTTTCAGCCATGTTATCCAATGAAAACAATTAGAAGTAGGAAAGGGACTCCCTATGGATCTTAGTGATCCAAGTCTCTTTGACTGCACAAATTCCTGCTGCTTTGACCATCAGAATCCATCTATTGTAAAAATGTACTTAACATTTGAGCTTGCTCACAGAGGTAGTTTTAATCCTCCACCTGACAGTCAAACAGGGATTTTGGCAGTATGAGCTGCCTCAGAGTGGTATTTTGCAACTGCTGAGAATTCTCTCTGAATGCAGTATGACTTCAGAAATAGACCCGTTGTGAGCATTACTTTCCCTGATATATAATCTTCTTTACAGGATATTCCCCCCATCTGTGTAGCAGTCCTCCAGAGAGAAGTAATAACAAAGGGAGAAATTTGCTTTTTCTGTTAGTAATTATTATTATTCTCCTTCTTTGATGCTATCATTGTGTAGGGCATGTATAACCGAGCTCTCCATCCTCCAGCAGAAAGGATTTCCTTTGTGCTTCCAATCCTTTTCCAGAAAAGTGTTGGGCACCCAGTATCTCCTACCAATTCCAAGACAAACTGCTGTGTGGCCAGTTGTTTTTTAAAACGCAGGCAGCCAGTTCATCTGCTGAGAAAATGGACCTCATAGTTGTACACATCTTAACCAATGGACTTAACATCTTGCCTTAGTCTTGAAACTTAATACTGCCCAGTTATTGCTGGTCTGGATTATCAGACTAAGCAATAATGTAATTTTGATTGTTCAGCACCCCCATCATTATGTTAGGTTACAGTGGAAAGACTTGCAGTAAAAGGTCAACTTTTGCCAAAGAAACTACAAAGTCATGAGTTATTTATGTTTGTGAAGTCAGAGGGTAACTGTGGAGTCTTGCATACCCTGGGCTAGTGAAGATAGCCACTTGTCAGCACTGATGTGACAAAAATTAGGCAAAGAAAACTTCCTAAGTGTGAAAGGAGGTGCTCTGGGGAACACTGAGACTTATGGATTAATTAATTAATTAATCACTGGAATAGGAACACTACAATGATTTGCTTTTCCATGGAGCACTTATGAAAGCTTATATCAGACAAACCCAAATCCAGATGAGATATAAATTGTCTCAGTTTTCCTTCAGTGAGCACAATGATGCTGATTTACACCATCTGAGCATCTGAGTTGGTGTTGTTTCATGTGACATAGTGAGAAAGGTATATTCCAGTGAGCTGATGGGGTAAAGTAGCAGGCTGGGGTTTTGATTCATTTTTTTCTAGTAGTGCTGTATCAGATCATATTATACAGCCTTCCCATGGGGGAAAAAAAAAAAAAAAGAAGAAGAATCTTACTTTCTTTTTGTCTGATTAATGTTATAACCAATAGCAAGACTAATATGAGAAAGAGGTATAGAAATACAAATACAGTTTTCATGCGTTATTTACAAACTTGCACTCGTTGAGATGTGGACATAAAAAAATTGGTATATTTGTCTGAAAATACTATGATAAATTCCAGGAAATATTACATACTGGTTTTGCCAAAAGATAAAAATCTATATACCATTCAGTTTCCAGTGAGAACGTGATTCATTCCTAATTTTTCTGTTGCCTCATTCCTTCCTCTCCTCTTGGCTTCTCCAGATGTAAATTGGAAAATATATGCTGTCCATGTCTAATTCTCAGGGTTGCTTTGGTACTTAGGTGAAGTTCACTAGGTGTTTTAAGTA
>VXBZ01001986.1:23672-41645 GCA_013399135.1 Heliornis fulica
TTCTTAGGAATCATGGAAGACAGTCACATTGTTCTTGCAACAATGCAGAATAATGCTTAGCTTAAAATTATCTGCTATCTTTACTAACAATTTTGTGAAAACACTGAGAACAGTCAAAGAAGCAGCTGTAAATTATTTGTTTCTTAGTTGTGTGTTTGTTGAACAGTGTGAATTACTTGATTTTTTTGATTGGTGGGGCCTAAACCAAAATAAATGGAGAGGCAGCAATATTTCATGTATACCTTAGAAAAAAAGATCTGGTAAAAATATATGATGAAATGAAATGAAATGTTTTATTAGATCTGGAAACCAAACCTTTATTCATTTTTCAGCAGTGTTGGGAAGCAAGCGCAGTAAAACAAAGTTTGTTTGATTTGTTCTTTCTCAGAGGCAGCAGGGAGAAGTGGCATCTTTAAAACCTCTTTGAACCTAATTTGAAGCATGCCTTTCATCTTTGTTTTTTAATCATAACAAATCAACAATTGAAAGAATACTTTTAAGAACTCATAAGACAAATATAACAACCCCATTGCTGAAACCACCCCTTCTTTACATCCAACTCTGTCAAAGAATTGCCTTCATTTCTTTCTCCTCTTACCCAGCCATGTCCTCCTGCAGGTCTAGAGGCTGGGGTCTGAAAGCATACAGGCAAGCAGCTGTGGAAAGAGAAGATAAAAGTGGTTTAGCTATGGAGACAAGAGAGATGTTTTCTCTTGCTCCTTATGTACTTTCTAGGCATCCTGCCTACCAGCCAGTTTTAATGTCTTTCAAACTGATATCCTTTTCCTAATCCAGTATTTGGAAAACTGGAATGCCAGTTGGCAGTACTGAAGTGCCATTTCAAAGAGCATTTAAAATAGCTTATTTAACTTTTTTACATTACACATCTTGATTTTTCTAAAAATAAATAAATCCTCTCCCTTTTGCACTCTGAAACTGTTTAGAGAATCAACCCAAAGTGTAGCAATAGCTCCATCCAGCCTCAGCAGTGCTGTTTTTTAACAAACTGAATGTCTGCAGCCTTCTTTTAGAGCTTTATCAGATCCCGAATGTCATCTGCAACCTGCCAGCCACTGACTTACATCTTGATAAACAGTGTTTTTCATTCCATGTGAACTGGGTTTTTGTTCTTGTTTATACCCAACGGTATAGAACAGCTCCTATTGTCCATTGTTCCCTTATGTACTTTCAGAAAACCTGTTTGTTTCTGGCAGCCTTCTCTTTGAGGAATGTGATGCAGTGCACAGATAAAAGCACAAGCATCTGTTAAGATGATTGGCATTATCCTGACAACAGCATAGAAATCATCTGCCTGGGATGGCAGGCAGGCACAGCCAAACAAAATTAGCATCCATTTGCCATGGATATGATAAAGCATATGCTTCAGTTCAAAGAGACTGTGCAAAACTTCTGCTTATTTCCTATGCTACCTATGTGGCAGTTGTGCACATGCTGATTAATTTGGCAGGACCTGGCATAGGTGCTAAGCTCCAAAATACTTTTGAGGATAATTGTATGGATAAAAGGGAAAAAAAAATCCCAAACTTCTTCAAACATTAGTTTCTTCTTGGGAACTTTGGGGAATGTTTGCAATCTTAGAAGCTGGTGCTTCACAATCTTCAAGTGTTGATGCTTTATTTCAGTCCTGAGTGAAGGAGGAAAGTCTCCCAAGTCACCAATGCTATTTCAGGCAACACTAAGAAAATTCATGATGTTTTCTCACTCAACCTTTGACCTTACCTGACCATGCTTAACTTTAAAATCTGACAAGTATCGTCTGGAATTATTTTTCTGTAGCTAAGAGTTGAAGGCAATTTAAATGCTTTAGGCCCTCTACTATCAATGTTAGTCCTCTGCTCAAAGAAACATTGTTCTGTTTGGCTTTTGCAGAGCTGATTTTGCTTTGGCATCCCTAAAAATATTTCTGTAGGGAAAAAAATGCTGCAACCTGACATCCTATGGGTTTTTTATTTTTCTCACTAAGATATAGCTTTAGTAAGGAATTAGTAAGCTTCCCTGGTGTCTGTTGAAATTCACCACTGTGTTTCTGCAATGAGGGTTTTTTTTAATCATTATTCCTGACTTGCCTTCTAGATTCACCAGCATAACCTTCCTGAAAGAGAAGGCTGCTGCTATTCCTTCCAATTGATCTTCTCACAGTGATTTATTTTCAGTTTTGTTGCACAAGGTGCAAGAAATCCTTTCAGATGCTTTCACCAAGTTGCTCAATTCCCTGAGTATCATCAAGTGGAATAGTTGTGGAGTCTTCTGCAGGACCCCAGTCCCCAGCGTTTTCATAAAACGATCAAAGAGAGATGATCGGCATGCAAACCAGGGCAGGACTCTCTCCCATCACTGATGTTTCTCCACAGGCCGCAGAGAGATATCAGGTTGATATTTTGATAGATTGCAATCTGTTTTCAGCAGCTGACCCAGACATAACATCATCATTTCCTGATTATATTGATATGTGTTTCTATTATTTGCTTATTTTGCGCCTTGAGAAACAATTCCTTTTTGTTGTTAAACTGTAAACAGCATTGCAAGGCCTCATATTAAATCATAATTATTTACCATGCTGTTCACGCACCTTTGTCCCTGGGGAATGTGGTGACGTGAATTTACAGGAAGATCGGGGTATTTCTCACCAACAGTTTCCTGTTATTGATATGCTTTTGTTTAGTTGTGATCTTTTTTTTACCCTTTCAGGTTCTCAGGGGAAAAATAAACAGGCACATGCCATTAATCACAGTCCTCATGTATCATATTGGAGGCCTCACAAATACATTCAGTGTGGAGTTGTGAACTAGGTTTGGATCTTTCGAAAACAGCAATGACAGGTTATTGTTTATTGGTACTTAATCTATTCTGTTGAAAGATTCCAATAATTCTTAAAAATCCTTTTGTGATTGTGTTTCTTTTTAGGAGTCAGAAGGGTTCAAAACTTTATGAAGACAACCTCAAACAGTTTGCATCTGTGTGTAGATTTGCATAATTGGTCTAAGTTTCCATTTGAGACAAAACATAGAACACAGAGGTAATTAAAAAATTCAGAGCCCTTCAGCAAATGCTAGCAAACATGGCAAAACATGTTTTCTTTGTGATGGTTTGCCAGTTTCTTTTCTTTATAGGCAAATTGAGCCCATATTCTTTCTGGAAAAGAGTGTGTGATAAGTTAGTTATCTAAGACATCTAACACGTAGATCTTATATCTTTTTCACTGGTTTTAGCTATCCTACTTTTATTTCTGTCTCTCTGGACATGCCATACACTCATAGCAAGTGACCTTTGCATAATATCTTGATTTAGCAATAGGAAACTAAAGCAGAGCAACCAAGAAATTTAATGTCAAAACAGATTCTGGGTGGCTTAGATTTGTTTTCTTCCAAGTCATTGTAGAAATACTGTGGTAAAAGGCAAAATGGCAGCATGCCCTAGAGAAGCTGCAACAGGAGGACCTCTGAGGGATAGATTAAAACAAACAGTAAGAATAAGCTCACATGTAGTAGATATTCAGTAGATATTTTCACTAAGAAATTCTCAGGGTTTTTACTTTCTTTCATCTATCATAAGTAGCATCTTTCTGACAAACTGCGTTGTAAGATTCAGAGCAAAACCTGAGTCAAAAGAAGATGTCCGCATCCTACTAGTGGCTGCAGATTTACTGTATTTGGTATGTAGTGTTCTGTTTTGAGTGTGAGACACAATTGTGTTCTTTCAAGACTGCTGCTGGCATTAAGGACTACTAATAACAGGCCAGCAAAAATTGCTTGTAAATGTATGCTATATGACATTGTACAGATGGTTTTATTTACCTTCCTTTCTCTTTTTCTCATATTTAACTTCTGGATAACCTGTAGAATTTATTTGAATTCTTAAAGTACCCAATTGTTCTCTTTCTAGCAGGCTATATAACCTGAAATACACTCTATAAGTTTCTCCATGGCCATACACAGCCCTGCTTCCACTGCATTCCCGTGAATTTGTCTTCTTCTGTAAGCTCAGCCAAGTGAGATCTGGCCGCTTTTCAGATGAGGAAATGCTAAGAAATCTCAGGTTATCGGGTTGTTCTATACTTGTCATTTCATCCTCTGGACTTCCATGCCTTGAATGCAAGTTTTTTATTCCATTACTCATTCAGATACGTTCCCTTCCAACAGTATCAGTTTAAGATTTAACAAACCTGAGCAAAACAGCCCCACTGGGGAAACAAAGCCCCACAAATGTTTTATTAAGCAGATCACCACAATGCTTTCTATTTGGTTTTGTTTACTAAGCACATTCACCCCTCAAAACTCAAAAGCGTGCATTCCCCCCCAATCAAGTGTTTTCCATTCCAAGTGAAGCTCAAGACTAACAGAGCACACACACACGCACCAGCATGCCCATCTCCCACTCTCCGATATCACTCTTGAAGACAGTGGGTGCTATGTTCTCTTGCAACCTGTAGACCCATAGATTAGAGTCTCCTATCACTTTTTTTTCCCCAACTCATAGCCTTTTCATCGGTGCTTGTTGGGATGTCAACTTTTGTGTTCTATACCCATGCATTGTGCCCTGACAGCAATCATGCAGTCTGAACAGAAGTGTGGGTTAAGTCTTTCATTCATACAGCTGATATATATTTTCACCTACCATGTTCCAGATGAAGATGGACTCAGTTAAAATGTTTGAGAAATTAATGAAATGCTAAATTCCCTAGTCATATCCGCAGTTACTCACCCCTCTGAACGTGCATATTTAATACAGTTCTTCCTTCCTCAGCAAGGGTGTAAGATAGGGATCTAGATCTTCTATTTAAGTACTAGACAGGATGGAAGGAAGTCAGAATTATATTTCATCCAAGATGTTTCAGCTTCTTCATTCCTCCTGGTTTGGTGTTTGGAATCAGGCCTCAGCAGGGAGGAAGAGAAAGGATCCATTGTTTGTCAGAGTCCTTAAGCGTTTTGTTGCTGTTGTTCCTCTGTAGTTCTTGCTCTCTGATGACCACCTCAGGATCCATTACCACCAGGATGGTGAGACCAGCTTGCAAATTGTTATAGCCCTCTGAAACCTTGGTTAGTAACCTTTTGCATCTCTATGGAAATTTTTTATTATTCTTTTGTGTCACAGTATAAAGTTATATCTATTGTTGTTCAATGCATTTAAGCAGAGATGTCAATTATTTCACTACAAAATCATGGCACCAAATCAGGATGTCTTACCCTCTGCATGGATGCTCATGGCCAATTTTGTTAGATTTATGTTTCCCTAACTGATTGTTTTCATATTTGTCAAACTTAGGAGGGCAAAAGTTCAAGATAACAAAGGTAGGTGGTCAGAGGTCAATGTTGGATAAAAACCCTTATTCGCAAACCCTGCCCAATTTTCAGAGATAACCAACTTCTGGAGAGCTAAACTTTCTTAAAAGCTTACAAGTCTCTCCTGTTTCCACAGTTAAATATCTTGTTGAAAAAAATTCTTTCCACCCAAGATGTGCACTGATCCATTAGATCAGTAGATATTTTACATATTCCTCTTCTTCCCTAGTGACAGCTCTAGAATGTTCTTATTAGTTCCTTCCTACTGGTCAAATAACACTAAATGGGCCTTTTTCTTTCCGTTGCATTTTAGCTTTATGTGACATTTAACTGGTCAGGCAGTTGGACTAGATGATTGATGTAGGTCTCCTCCAAATTAAATAATCCAATCTGCTCTGTGCTGTTCTACTCTAACTTCCATTCACCATCTGCAGAGTAATGTCCTCCCTTTGTGAGTTCGGGTTCTGTGTTACCCCCCTGATATTGGTACACTGTTTCCAATCCCTATATAGCTATTATGTTATTTTAATGCAGGGGCTAGAAGAATATTGTGGTGCTTATCTCAACTGAAAGCAAGGGGTAGTGTAACTTGGACAACTGCAAGGTGGACACCCACTGCTGATCTATAGTAGCTACAATAACAATAACTGTCCGCATAGGTAGACTCTCTTAGTCTAATCTCTCGATCTCTGCAGCATGTACTCTGCCCAGAGTTTAAGCCTCACTCAAAAGTGTAATACTGCATTCCCCTCTTGCCATGCCTTTTTTTTTTTTGTGCTTGCTGGACTTTTCCAGCCTTGTTTGTCACTCAAGCCTGATGTAGCGGTGACCTCAAGCATATAGAGGTACCCAAAGTGCAGGAGGCAGCATGTACGGAGAGCACTGGGAAATTTTTCACTGGGTTGTGAAATAAACGATCTGAGAGCTCTTCCACAGCTACTGCAGGTGTATTCTGTCTTTGGGATGCAGGGTGCAAACAGCAGATCAGCCTTAAGTGGACCTGTGCACTGGCTGAGATTCCTGGATAAGACCCCAGTTTCACGGTTAAAAAGTTCATTGTCTACCTGAGAGGGCAATTGCACAGGTAGGATTTTAGATATACAAGCACTTATGGATGAAATGTGCAACCCTCTTATCTGCTGTGTCATTTGCAGTGTTCTTTGTATGCAAAGCTAACTTCTGTCTGAAGTTAAACCCGAAAGCCACATGTAAATCCTAGTTACCATCTTGCTGGGCAAAGGTCTTAAAGCTACTACTGGCAAATGTTACCCTGCAGAAAGCCTGGCCTCATTGAGACACTGTTCAAACCCAACACAGAAAGAAAGTAAATATAAAATAATTTTGTGCTGTTTCAGAATTCCAGTGGCTGAATCACTGGTCCCAGAAGTCTCCAGGAAGACCATGCATCCAGTTTGGATGTTCGAATCTGGCAGTTCCAAACAGCTTTTGTTTTAGTTGAGAAAGGGTAACAGAGGTGCAGTTCATTCCAAGTCCTGAAGACATTTCAGCTGAGGTGATGTCCTCTGCTGACTTATTTAGCTGGTGAGACCCGAGTCATGGTGATCAGGAGACTGACGCAGAAATGGGAGCATTCAAATTCAGGCACTCTTTCCTTTATATTCCAGAAGTGCTTATGGTGTCACATATCCCATGCAGGGAAATTTCTGAGTACTTTTACATTTTCACTTTTGAGTTAGAGCTTATAGTATTGGTTATATGCTCAAATTTAATCACACCAGTCAGAAGGCTGATCCCACAGGAGAACTGAGCTTCCATCCATTGAGGTCTACCACAGAGAGTACATTTTTAAAACATAAAACCCCACTATCTTTCCCTTGCAAAATATTTATTCTTGCTTTTCCTAAGCTTTGTTTTTCTCCAACATTTTTTCAGATATTGGTGCCAATGTCATTTTACAATGATTTTGGCTCAGTGTACAGTATATTAAACTCTTCCTCTCCACACAAAACAAACAAGTGAAAAGAGAAACAGAAAACCCTTTATCTCTTGTCTTCTTTTTTTTTTTTTTCCCAAAAAGTAAATAGTATCCCATTGTTATCATAACCACAAATCACTCATGAATGTTACCAACCACATTCTGGAAAAAATGAAGAAAAATACAGATGCTACTAACTAGTTCTTAATTTTAAAAATCTATTATAATAGAAATATGCACTGATTTTATATACAGAACTTCACTTTTAAGTACAAAATGCCTATTTGCACTTACAGTGAATTATGGTATGATACAAAGATGTGTGGTTTTCATTATTTTTTTCTCTGGATTTCACATAAAATTCAGCAAGGTGCTGAAAATGTTCAACTGAATCCAGACCTGCAGTGTTCCCAGAGCACTTTGCTGTTGCTTTTAAGAAAAAACCCAACACAGTAATTCTTCAAAATGACCGAGCTGCATCATTTGTTGATCCTTTATTTGATCCTACCTGCTTTCTTTGATAGCACTTTTAACTCCACAGTTTTCATTCAGTAAAAAGCCTATTTAAATAAGAGATTTTAATCGTCATAAGCTCAGTGACATATATTTCAGTCAAGGTGGTGGAACACAAGTACAGTCCCAGGAAATTTCACACAGGTGGAGAAATTACTCTGTTCTTAATGGCAAGAAGGGAGAAGAGCACTTGGGTCTCTCCTTTGGAAATGAGGTTCTTTGGCATTATGATTTGAACGAGTTGCCACCCCATGGTGAGCTAGTGCATCATGCTAACTGTTGGCTGTGAGCCTGAAGAAAATTGCCAACAAAAGCCTTAATGGGTATGCACTTATTCTGGAAAAATAGTCTCCTGTCAGCAGAGCTTATTGCACTCTGAACTAGTTTGAGCAATGCCAACAAAAGTACTCTCCTGCCTGGGTGAAGAGATGTTGCCAGTGCTGCTAAATCTGAAGGCCTTTTACATGCAGACCACACAGCAGTGTTGTCAGTGCTGCATGGCATGTTGGTGGGAGAGGCGTGGGGGAGGCTCAAGGCCTGGCCAGTCCCCCACCACCTGTTTTGCCTAGAGATGGTTTCTAATTCACACCAAGAGAAACAGACATCTGAAGAACCCTCTCATGAGCTCTGTCCCAGGCTCTTTCCATGGGTCCTCCATCCCTTAACCCCCTCCCCTCCACCAAGAATATTACAGCTTGTGTCAGAGGTGGCAACTCCATCCCAGACAGGGCCACAGTTGCAGGTCCAGACTTCCAGGTCTGGAGAGTTACTTCTGCACAGCCCTTGTAGCTCTGCCCAGAGCATTGTGAATGGGAAACAATGGGGGACTTAGGCAATGATTGGGAAGCATGTGATGCTCCGTGAGCGGCATGCCTGGGTGGAAGGAGGAGGACCAAAACACTAGCAGAGCAGGCACACCTTGGGGAGTGGAAGGAAAAAGGTAAATCAAGGTGAAAGGAAGGATTGTGACAGACAGAACCTGGTCAGGGCACAACCTGGTAGGCAAGGATGAGACGCTTGTCCCCAGTGAGCATTGCTGGGCGTAGCTTCTTGGTTTTCTCCTTCCTTCTGATTTGTGTGCTTGCTGGTTTTCATTCCTCCCCAGAATTTTGAGTTTGGGTATGAAGTCAATGGCAGTGGCGCTTCTCCCAAATGCAGAAGTACTCTACAGGACTTGGCTTTTCACCTTCCAACTTGCCGGACACAAAGTTCTTTTCCCAAAATGATGTCTCATTTTTATCAAACCAAGTACTAAAATAAAATCTCAAGCATAAGGAGACTTGTTGTTCAGTTGGTAATGACTGTCTGAGTTTCACTGAGGTTTCTGCCTTTTTTTTAAATGTACTTTATTAGTAATAGGCTATTTCTCAAATACAACTTTTCACTGAATCGTTTATTTCAAACAAGAGGGCAACATCCTGTGGCTGATGAAAACATTTGAAAGTGCTAAGTGTACACATCAGAAAGAAAAATATTTACCTTTCATGAAGGAGTGATGGCAAGGAAAAGATTCTGAAGACATTTTCAGCTGCTGCCTGGAAACTTGGTGGCATGGCCAAGAGACTTGTTTTTGAGGCCTTTACACCCCTCATACAAAACCCCATTTGCTCTCCTGTAAGCACTTAGGGGGAAGCAACACAGAAGCAGCCCCGTTTGTCCATAAGGAGAAAAATCCTAAGGCACGGCTTCAGTTTTTAAAATGTGACAAATGTTTTCAACATCTCAAGGATTAACCTGAGCCTGTTTCCAGCTGTCCCCCCACCTAGTGGGTAAACCCAACTATGTTACACCAGTATTTCGGTCCCACTTTCTTCCTCTTTAAACAGGAAAGGGAAATGTGCTTTAAAGGTAATGATGCAACCATTATACAAAAGATAATATGGCTATTATTTTTTACTACAAGTGTAGGAGACAGTCATTGCACTCTAGTGTTAAAAGCTGCACAGCTTTCAAACACTGGCTCTATGTTTCTTGTGTTTCTTCCATTTTTTTCTGGGTTTTCTTTTTTTTTTATTGAGTGTTCCAGATCATGGAAGGAAATTTACCCTTACCAGGAAAAACTAGACAGAAATAGTATAAAGAAGTAAACACTTTAAGTTTAATTGAAGAAAATAATTTAAAATGGTATAGTAGGAGCAGGGAATAGATAATCAGTTTTAGAACAGGATGTCATTTTGCTTTGCAGAACTGAAGGAGAATGAGACATGGTTTGTCTGCTTAAATAACATTCTCTGCCCCCTGGAAAAAACCATCTGTGATGCTAAAAATATATAAAAGAAGATTTTATAACAAAAATTAGAAAAAGAAATGCAGACAGGAAGAAACAAATTAACATAGTAGAGAGGCTGAATGTACTGTAGCCTGGTAAGAGGCAAGAAAAGAACTCAAAATAGGAGCTCAAACTGCTGCTCAACTACAGACAGAAGTAATGCATAGCATGCTGTCCGTATATGAAGACATATGGCTACTCTGGTTCTGCTTGTGTGCAACTCACTACTACAGAGCCACACAGGGGTATCAGGGATATGCAGACACAGTTAAGAGGTTGAGGTGTGATGCATGTTTATTTTAGCCAGCATTTTAAGTATTCTTATTTGCATATCTGCATGCTTAGCTGCTGGAGCTTTAATACGTGTGCTTTTCTCAGAGTGGCTAGGGTTTCAGACTTCTTTGTACTTCACTCTGTGTAGGCTCACAGGAAGACACTGTCCTAAAACATTTTAATGTCTACCTAGAAACAATGTCATGAAACAAAAGGAGGGAAGCAGAGAGGGAAAGGGACAATGAGTTACGTGAGTCAACTCCATGTACAATAGAATAGACCTGAATCATCTGAAGTCTCCTTGGGTAAATAGCTTTGCTGTCCTGGCATGTGTCCGGGCAGCTGGTGCCTTTACATGGCTTTGATGGTCTGTCTATTCAGTTTTTGTTCTGATGTGGAGGATGTTGTTTGCATTGCAGGAGAAGTGGGCCTGGTTTTGAGGAGGGAAACAGGACTTCCAGGTTTCCATGCCACCGCAATGAGTTTGGGAAATAAAATGAAAACTAGGATATATGATTTTTTTACAGCATATCTGAGGAATACAAAAGGAACTGATAGGGTGTTATTATCTGCCTTCTGGACTTTTCTGCTTCTACAGTCCCAGCAGGTTTAGAGAAATATACAGGCACAGGCTGTGGGAGAGGATCCTTTTGTGATTTGAAATCAATAAAATTTAATTGCATATGACAGTCAGTCAGCATAATTCATAGACACCCTCCTTCTTACTTACAAACATAGTTGTATGAAAAAATATTGTTTCCCAAAATATCTGTGCAAACAAAAATATTTTCACATGAGTCTTCCTGGAGAAATAGTTGTGAACATGCAGAAGCTTGCTAGAGGCAAACATCTGTCCAGAGCTGGAGTAAACTGTTGTGCAGACTTGCTGAGCTGTGACAAATCAAACTGCAGCTGTAGCCATCTCATACTCAGAGCTTCTTCATTAAAAGTAGAAGGGTACAGGGAAAGTTCACACCCTGAGCTGGAATCAAGCTCCCTCATAATCATAGCAATCAGAAGTCAAACTAATAGACATCCTCCTTGTTATGCCAATGGATGTCTAGAGTATACCTTGCAAATGTTTTGAAAGCTTTTGGTGAAAGACGATCCAGTAAGTAGGTTGGATCTGTACATATACGATATATAAAGATTTATCATTACACATATCATGATTTTATATCCTTAGAAGAAAGACAAGGCTGAAGTGAATGAAGGCCACTTGTGAAGGAAATAAGATGTTTATCTCATTTGTCTTATTTTGAGACCATGCAGTGGCCCTGCCCGGCAGCTCCCTGTTGCCTTGCTAGCTCACCATTTGCCCACTTCTTTGGCCCACAGCACCAGCAGCATCCTGACTGGTTACTTGGCCTCCTCTTTCCACTCTCTGCCCCCTGCAAGCTGTCGTGCTTTTCTGCGTACAAGTGCAGCAACAGGGTACACACTAACGATGGTGAGACACCTGTGAAATAGTGGAAGGCATGCCACAGCATAGTGAAAGGGTTCCATAACACATAGGGCTCCCTGTTCCTGTTTTCAGAAGAAAAATACTCCTACCTGCTCAGTGCATATTCAGCTGGGTTCCTGTATGAATTGCATTTGAGCTTTTTAGAGCACAAGAGCTACAGGTAGTTCATTTGCTACTTCTCCATATATGAACGCTGCCAGTTGAACTCTACATGCTTCTGTCTCCTTCCTTATTAAGAGTGCTATTTATAGCCCCTCTGGCTGCATTCCACCTGAAGGTCAGATTGTTTACATGGAGTGAGGATATATTGTGTTTTTCTAAAGAGAGAGCACATTTTTTAATTCATAAAAAAAAGCTCCCTGCACAACACAACAGGCAGATCTCGCTTCTCACTGACAACAGAGGCCTGGCTGCCAATCCAAGGAGCTCCAGAGAACAGAGGTGGTTGGAAATCTGGGAAAGTACAATAAGGGTATTCACACGCATGCAGGAAAGTAAAGGCCATCCAAGGAATAAACAGAAATAAATACAGATAAATTCAGGGGTATTTATCTTCATTCAGTGTTTAACCCTGGTTTATGTTTGTGGTTCTTGCAGCAGCAGTCAATGGCATATTGAGGCCTGCACAGTGTCATACTCCTCAGGCAGCACTACATGGAACAGGCAGAAACTCTTACATGTGGAACCAGGTAGTTCACATCTATCAGCCAAGAGAGATATTTTTGGTACTTTAGGAAATTAAATGTCCTGAGAAAGAATTCTTATTCAGCATGTGGTAAGAGAGGGCAGTGTGTGGCCAGTAAGCTCAGTTAATTGGGGAATTAAGGTCTTTAGCCTCTCCTCTCCCATTAATTGCAGCCACTGCCATGTCTTGCAGTTGCAGCAGCACAGCCTGCCTCTGAAATGCAGCCTTTCAACAGCCTTTAAGGCTGTTTTCTCCTTCTATTACTGAGGCTGCTGCAAGGTTAAAATCCTAAGGAAAAGAATTATTAAAAAAAAAAAAATAAGTAACTGAAAGAGGCTTTTAAGTACCCACCACCCTGCAAAGGCATCTAGGGAGCTGCATGGAGGTTATTGTGTAGCTGAGCCCTGCCAAAGGGGAAATATGTCAAAGGGGAAAAGAGCAGATGCAAACCGCACAGTTGAATTTGCTAATGTGGTGTGGGCATCTGGGAGACTCATGTGGCTCACATTGGAGCTCTGTGGGGACGCAGATTAAAGTTGGATAGTGCTTCTTCAAGAGTCTGAAATAACAGAAAACAAAGAGTTTCAAGAAGGTCATCCATCTTGGACTAAAAGGTGTGACAGGCTGCAAGTGGGACAACAGTTTGTGAAGTGACTGGACTGGAGTCTGCCCAACCCTTTCATTCATAACTAAGTGTTTTGGGGCTAATCAGCAACACAGCACAAGCATTTGTGCCACCTGCACTGGTAGGTGCTTCCCAGGACAGTCCTCTGACCTCTTAGCTGTGAGAGACCTGTTTACTGGAAAGAGCAGACAGATACTGGGGAGGTCCTGAGAAAAAGGCAGGTGGCTTGTATGGCTTTTAGGAGCTAAAAGTCATTATGAGGAGGATATCAGGACCGAAGAATCTTCAGACTGACCTAATATGATCATTCGTACTCAGTCCTTATGTTTTGCTCTTCACTGAGGTGAGCAGCAGCACTGGAAGACGTCTTTACCTTTCTGTGTGTTAGAGTTGAGAACAGCTACCACATACTTCCTACATGAAATCAGCAGGTTTCTGGTGTCCCACCCTTTGCCCCTTTGAATCATTAGACTGATCTCACCTTCTACCTTTTGTCCACCTTCATGATGAGCAGAGAACAGCCTCACACTAGATCATCTACTTACCCCAGACAGAGTCAACCTAGCTATAGACTTGAACACCATCAGGCCCTCACAAAGAGCAGGATCCAGGCCTACACTGCCTTGGTAATCATTTAATTTTGTGCCCCAGGCATTTGTGCATTGTTTTCATCCAACATTGTTTCATTGATACTGAGCCAGGTGAGGTGGTGGAAAGGTGCTGTGGTTGGCAGCGCTGGGTGTGCCTGTGCTCATGTTGGCCAGAGGCAGCCAGACCACATGGTAGCAGCCAAACTTCAGTAACTTGAGAGGGCTTTTTAAAGTAGGGAGATGAGAGAATTGAGGGAGGGAAACAGGTGCTTTCAGTGTTCCCCCTCCACTGTTGAGCGTTCTGGTTTTGTACTACTGTTTGGCAAGATCCATATTGCCAGCCCTGAGGTTTCAGCCTCAGTCAGGAGCCAACTCCCAAGAAATCAAGGCATCAGTTTCAGAATCTTAAAGGGACTGGGTTGGATTGGGTTTTAAACAACACCTTTTGGAATGGGTGTGGGGCTGCTGATTTCTGAGTCTCTGAGTGCACACTTGCAATGATGTGCATTCCCCTGCAGGGAGGTTTATCATGGGGGAAATAAGACTTTTCTCAAAAACTTTCCATTTTTTTAAACATCATATGAGGTTCCAAACTAATCCTGTGCAGACAGGTCCTAGGTGCTAGCAAAGCATTCAGTAATGTGAGGTTTGTCATGCAGTTTTAGGCAGAAGTAACATTTCCTATTCTATAAATCAGCTATATGGCAGCATGAGATCACAAATACTTCAGTAGATAAACAAGGTGCAGGGACAAAACTTCACTACAATACAGCATTTCACCAGAACTCATTTTGTCCCTTTTGTTACTAACTGTCAGCCTGGAACTTTAATGTGGGACTGGGTTCTGGCTGTTTCCCAGATGCAAAGACCAGGGCACACTGAAGAGCAGACTAGAGCTCTCATTCATGTGCTGCTCTCCTCCTATGTTTATAAAGCCTGAGCATGTTCAAAACTGAAAACTGGCAATGTAAATTTCCTAAATGCCTTTAGAAAACCAAGAACTCAACTACTGCCAAGAGAAACATGAGTTCCTGAAACTGGACAGCATTGCTTAGGTTTCCTTTGAAGAAAAAAAAAGCCTGAAATATGTAAGATGGAGCTGTACAGGAGTTAAAGGGAAGCTGCATAGGAAGCAAAGTGAAGCCCAAAATAAAAAGCAGGAATGGAAAACTAAAAATAACAAACAGGAAAGTGTGACACAGCTGCAAGAGCTCTGTGCATTCTCCCCCAGCATTGTACCTTTTTTTTTTTTTCAGGAACATACTAATATTGTGTTTGGATTTCAATGGCATTCCAATCCATTATTTGTTCTTCAAAAATAGATGTTTCTCTTGTGAGGAGGAAAGATAGCTTCAAGTAATGTTCCTATGATTTCAGTTGTCCCATTTTATCAGATAACACTTTTTATCAGCTCAGTGTTTGCAGAGAAGGAAGACTGCATCAGTAATATCATTTCAAGGAAAGCTTGTCTATGCCTCATTAGAATGGTGAAGAACAGCTCATGTATAATCAACTGTTTCCCTTAATTTCAGCTGAATATTTGTTTCACAAGTAGGAAGGGAGCTATCTCATGTGTCTGAGTTGCATCTACTCTGGAAACACAGTGAATGGGAGGGGATCAGGGATGATCAGGAACACAACATACAAATACAGTTAAGGAACTCTCTGTCTTCTTCTTCTTCATCCAAACACAGGTAGGTTTGGTTGTCACAGCATTTTGCCTGCCCTGAAAGTCCTGTGGGAACAGTGCTGCAGGGCAGAGTTATATGTACTTCTGGGACTGAGGGGCCCAGAACTGGACACAATACTCCAGGTGAGGTCTCACCAGGGCAGAGTAGAGGGAGAGAAGGACCTCTCTTGACCTACTAGCTACCCCCCTTCTAATACCCCAGGATGCCATTGGGCACAAGGGCACATTGCTGGCTCATGGTCATCCTGCTGTCCACCAGGACCCCAAGTCCCTCTCACCTGTACTGCTCTCCAACAGGCCAGTCCCCAACCTATACTGGTCCCTGGGGTTGTTCCTCCCCAGATGCAAGACGCTACACTTGTCCTTATTAAATTTCATTCAATTTCTCACTTAAGTTTTTTCACTGCTATACTCACCCATTCTGCAGAAATTAAGCCAGACATCTGTGTTGTGAGTGGTCTGTGGCCACCCAGTAAGTATATAGACTAGTCTGAACACTGCCAGTGCCTATTTCAGGAGAGCGAGAGGGCCTGAACATGCCAGTGTGTCAGCCCAAGTTTCCTCAGACAGTCACAAACCCCAGTGGAAACCACAATAAGACCTGCCAAGCTGGAGGTTGTGGTGCCTGTCCAGTTATCAGTACAACTTGTAAAATTCCTATTTTCAGCAGACACAACAAAAACAGGAAATATTTACCAACTTCACAGGTGTCAGGAAATACTTTCAAAGCACTGCTGTGACCTGAGAGTCCGTTTAGATAGATAGCAAGCATGTACAGAGGTGATAATAAATATATTTTCATTTAGAATACATACTTTGGTGAGTTTGCTCTAATATGAATGTCCTGGCAGATTGGAGTGGGAAATTCATATTGCTAATCACACTACAGATACTGGGCAGTGATACATCTCACAGAACTTGTGTGGATGTATTTATATGATGAAACTGTACATTCAAAAACATTGAAGGTGTTCTGCACAGCTGAAGCTGGAAATGTTGTTTTTCATTAAATTTTGGTCTACACTAAAGGTAGATTTATTACACAGTATCTGAATCAAGGACGGAATACATCTGAATATATTTCAGTGTCTTCTACTCCATGTATTTCTGGCATCACTCTAAAACATACAATGATATATTGTTAGAACTGCAATGGTGCTTGCAGCACCCTATAACATGGACTGTGACAGACACTTTAATATTGCAGTACAATATACTTCTTATCAGCATTGTTGCACAAAAAATGTAAAGTAAGAAGTGCTTCATATATTACTGGCTTACTGTGTAGTGGTTGAGAAAATAAAATCTACCTAAATGAGGCCCATTTGACAAACAAATTAATACTGGAAAGAATATATGACCCCACTAAAAACAAATCTACAAACTGGGTGGCAGGAACCCATTGTGTGATGGACCACCTCATGAGTTTTACCCCAGGAGAGAAGAGTATCTGCAGGTAACTGCAGGCTTGAGTGGGAAGGAAGGGTCAGATGAAAACAGGATGTCTAGAACAAATAGTTGGGAGAGGAAAGGAAAAAAAGCCTGAAGGAGAATCCATGTTTACAAAATAGGGAAAATGATTTGGAGTGTGCAATGGGGAGCGAGGAGAGCTGTGAAAGGAAAGGCAGAAAGTGGAAAGGGTGGACGATAAAGAAGAGGTTGATGAAGAGTCCTTGGTTCCATGAACATCACTTCAAGACCCTTGAGAGGCACTTATGGAGGGCAAAGAGGTTCAGGAAGGCTGGATGCATTTGAAGAAGGAAATCTTAAAGGAGCAGGGCATCCCCCTGTACCAAAAGACAGGTTGAAAGGGATGACCACCAACTGGTCTGGCTGAACAGAGAGCTTTGACTGGAGCTCAGGAAAAAAAAGGAGAGTTTGTGGACTGTGGAAGAAGGAACAGGCAACTCAGGAGATGTCATTAGGCTATGCAGGCAGAAAATGAGAAGGGCCAAAGCCCAGCTAGAACCTAATCTGGCTACTGCTGTAAAAGACAACAAACAAATGTTTCTATAACTGCATTAACAACAAAAGGTGGGCTAAGGTGTGCTCCATCATTTATGGCATGCAGAGCAAGACACAGTGACAAAGGATGGGGAGAACACTGAGCTACTTAATGCCTTCTTTATCAATCTTTAGCAGTTGCTCTCTGGGTACCCAGCCTACTGAGCTGGAAGACCAGGGCCAGGGAGCAGAATGAACCTCCAAGAGGAAATGGCTAGTGACCTGCTGCACCACTTAGTCACACACAAGTCTATGGAGCTGGATGGGATCCATCCAAGAAGGAGGGAGCTGGCAGAAGTGCTCACCAAGCCACTTTCTGTCATTTATCAGAAGTCCTGGATAACCAGGAGGTTGCAGTTGACTGAAGGTTAGTAAAAGTAATGCCCTACAAGTAGGGACAGAAGGGAAATCTGGGGAACTACAGGCCTGTCAGTCTGACCTGGTGCTACAGAAGTTACAGAGAAGATTACTGTGTGTGTACCTACCACCATCACACAGTAGGTACATGACAACCAGATGATCAGGCCAACCCAGCATGAAAGGTTTATGGAAGGCAGGTCCTACTCAACTAACCTGATCTTCTATGAAAAGGTGATGGATCTACTTAGTGGATGAGGGGAAGG
>VXBZ01001989.1:0-10000 GCA_013399135.1 Heliornis fulica
GTGGATCTTGAGCTCCACCGTGTCATGATCGCTGCAGCCAAGACTGTCCTTCAGTATCACGTCACCCACCAGTCCCTCCCTGTTGGTGAGAACAAGGTCAAGAATGGCACCCCTCCTTGTCAGCTCCTCTGTCACCTGCAGGAGGAAGTTGTCATCCATGCATTCCAGGAACCTCCTGGACTGCCTGTGCCCTGCCATGTTGTCTCTCCAACAGATGTCAGCGTGGTTGAAGTCCCCCATGAGGACCAGGGCTTGTGACTGTGAGACTGCTCCTATCTGGCTATAGAGTGCCTCGTCTGCTCTGTCCTCCTGGCCAGGCGGCCTGTAACAGACAATTTTAAGGCAATTGGATCCTTTTCAGAGATAGGATTACTAAAGTTACCGGTGTCACTGCCTTTTTAGTTTTATCTCAGATGGCTGTGCTTTTTAAAATAGCAAAAATAAAATATAAATTAGAGCAAATCATTACTTATCATTGAAATATCCAGCTACTTACAGTCTCACTGAAAGATCCAGTTTGGATTATTATAGGAGTGAGATGTGAAACAGACACATCATTGGAAGAGTTATAACTTTTAGGATGTATTTGCAAGTTCCCTCAAGTTCCCTTCCTGACCCTTTTTTATTCCAGTTCTAGAGTGAGATTCTGGCCTGGGTGAAACAAGTATTTATACTACTTAATTCAGCTATTATCACTTGAACCAAGGCTATCCTCCTCTAGAGATGTTCTGCGATGGAAGCAAATGAAGTAGGATAGATGCAGTGATTTATTGCAAGGTTCTGATGGAGGACAGTAGCTTATTGCAAATAAAGATACTTTTTATTAAAAAGAAACATTATATGTGAAAGAAATGAAGGAGCCATTGTAGTTATAGGAATCTGTAACATAATTAGAAGGAAAAAAATCTGTTCTTTAGAGAAGCAACAACAAAGAGAGGAAAAATCAATAAATCATAAGGTAATGGGATCTGAACAGTCTATGGAATGTTTGAGGATAATATTGTAGCTGTTACCTGGTAAATCGTAAGAAATATGCGAAATGAAAGGATCGAAATGTAGCTCCTCAGAGCCATGCCAAGCACCATGCTGTGCGTATCTGCCTAAACAAGGGAAATGTAGAACACTAATCCATTAAAAGCTCCCATAATGATAATAACCTAAATTAGAGCAAAGATCTCTGAGCTTTGGCACAAACCCTGGAGTCTAGTAGATCTCAGAATATGAGAATGGGCTTGAGCTACAAACTGAGCATCCAGCCTATCACCACGTGATTTTTCTGGATCACCTCCATTTCAGTTAGAGGAGTAACATTCAGGAAGCTGAGAATGGATCCTTGTAGAATAACATTTGCTAGTGAAGCAAAAGTGAAGTCCAAGTAGATGTATTCTGTATTTTCCTGTTCTGAAGCCTCCCAGAGTAGAAGAAAAATGGGGCAAAAGTGGGGCTGGTCCTCCATCCAGCTGACAGAAAGTCCCCAAGGTCTGTTGTCAGATGACATATGTTTCCTTATTACCTAGGGGTTTAGGTTTTGTTTGGGTTTGATGATGTTTTTATTTGTTTGCTTTTTGCTCTGGAATGCACAAGTAATTTTAGAACAGTTTGAAAGAAGAGGTGGGAGTACAGTTTGAATTATCTGGATTTTTCTTTTCTCTTTGCGAGAAAGCCTATGGAATTTGGCATCTTAACCCAGCGTCGCCTGATGTGATCATGAACACAGTCAATTTTTTATTAAAATGTTTTGAATCTTTCAAACACGATATTGATAACTGAAATGGAGTAAAGAGACAGTAGCATCTGGTTTTAATGAATGTGGTCTGCTTATACTTGAAAGCAAAACCATGCAGGAAAAGACTGGAAATTCTTGTTCAAAGAATCAAAGTGCAATAGTGTTTTTCAATACCTGACATCCTTATGCTTAGAATGACCTGGGTGACTTCACTCAACCAATTTTTCATATTTTTTAGATTAAAATGCCATGTTTGGATCTGAAATATATTTGGTGTTTTTTCCTTTTTCTTTTTTTTAGCCTGTTGTGTACCTCTTTCCATTCCTACAGTCTTGACAAAGCTCTTTGCTTTGAGCTCTAGCATACACTTTCAATTTGGCTACCTTCTTCAATACAGAATATATAAAACTGTTTTTATGTAGAAATGTGTGTGTTCTGATTACTGCATGGTAGTCTAGACAAATAGGACGACCCTTTGTGGAGGTATTTTTCTCCCATATGTACTGATATCTGAAAGAACAGGAATAGCTGAAACAACCTCCTAAACTACAGACCCACATAAAAGCCAATTTAAGAGCTAGCCTATCTGTCAGGGGGAAAAAGAGAGGGCATTGTCAAAACAGATTCCACAAGAGACCGCCCTGCCCCACTAGCTTCAACTCCAGTTTATTAGTGCTGTTTCAGTCGAAGCCCTTCATCGAAATGCTGCACACCTTTTGAGTTTGAATGCCTTCTAGTAAAGTAGCAGTAATAGAATACAGTAAAACAGCTTCCTGCATCTTTTCTGTGAGCTAATATTGCTTATATGAGGTGGGTAAACTTGTTTGGAAATGCAGCCTAGATGTCTGTTTAGGTTTTGTACTTTTGAGTTTTGCTCAGTGATGATGATGATGAGGATGGTGAAGAATTTTTATTACCCAACATTTCTCTGTTGCTGTCTGTACAGCTTGGTCCTCTCTCTCTCTCTTTCTCTCTCTCTCTCTGATTCAGAGAAGCAGTCATGGAGGTGCCTGGCACAATATAAGGCAGTAAATAACCACCACAAAGATGTAGTGGGCACTTTACATACCACAGAGGAGAGTTTCATGCATGGTAAATGCATCTATCAGTGAAGAATACACTGGGTACTTGAAAATGGTAATTTAAATTCCATATATTCAATTTACTCTATTCCACTTATTTCAGCTTAGTACTGACCTTATACTAATATTTGAATTAAGAAGAAAGGTTTGGAAAAGAATTGTTTTTGACCATAAGCACCTACCAATTGTCTATGTTTTGAAGTTTTCGCTTAGTTCTTTACATGGAAGATGGAGGATAAGTGCCCCAATTAGTTAGCAGTATCTACATTCTTCAAGTTTTCAGCTTTTAAAGCTGTAGTAAAAGTGGCTTTCAGTTACCACTAATAGCTTTTTTGAATCCTTTTGTTATAATCTCAAAGCTGAGAAATCAGCGGGGTTGGCCAGTTTGATTAAATAGTTTTCTTAAGTCAAACTATTGTAAAATTAGACTTTAAAAACAAATATGCTGCATTGCCTCTGACCATTTACAGTTTTTCTTTGGCTCCACCAAGCATGTGGATGTCTAATCGGGGGATTATCAAGTAGACTAGAGAAATATAACAAAGTTCTGTGCTCTAGTAAATATTTGTATAGCACAAGTCTGGAGTAAGTCCATGTTATATTTTACGGTTGATAATTTAATAACTCCATGGCACGCGTAAAATTGTACAGTAAATGTCAGGATGTGTCAAATGAGGTATCCTGTAAAATTTAATAATCTCATACTTAAGATGATGTCTGTGCATGGGTAGGTAATACTGTCACTGGGAAATGCATTTGGAAAATTATAGTTAGGGCATTTATTTGAATTTTGCCAGGAAGTAGAGTGGGCAGTGGCCACCCACCTTATAGTTAATAGCAATGACAATGTAAGTGACAAACAGTAACTCATGGAAAAATAGTCCAATCTATGAAATGATCATGAGACCAACCCACAGATTTCATAGAACAGTCAAATATCTGCGATTTCCTCTTGTTACAGAAAATAGACCATAGTGTAAACAGTTGATTAAAAACTGAATCTGTGTTCCTTGTGTTGAAGGGATAGCATACTGCATGCTGTCTGCCATGGTAGTTTGTTTGCACTGAAATTAAGCAATAATGATTGAGGCACAGAGCATTTCCTGGGGATTAATGACCGGCTGAGGGGAGTTGATGGCCCAAAGAACAGCTCCTGGCCATTAACCCCAGCCAGTCATTAATCCAAAGGAAATGCCCTGCCCCAAGGTCTTTATTACTCTTAGAAAATGAAAACGAAGAAAAACAAACCAGTAAGGACCTAGGTATTTGTTCTGGGTGGTAAAGTTTCAAATCATTTTGTGAGTGCAGATTTTGATAAAACAGATATCTTACCAGTTATTTAGCTGGGGTGCTCCGTTCTCTCTGCAGCATCTTGATATAATCTAGACCTACAGAGTTGACTGGAGGCTAACTGGAGAAACATAATTCTGTTTTCACCTTTATTAATCTTTTTCTCAGTATGGAACGCAACATGTTTAATTCGAATGTGATTTAAGTTAGGTAACTGTGTAGTTTGAGTAAGTGTCTTTAAGTAGGCTGTATCATGTTAAGTATTTAGAATAAGTGCTGGCAGACCACCAGCCCTAGACACTGTTCTTGTTATATTTAAACCCTTTTCCTAATTTTGGAAGGAGTGGGCTATCTGTACCTTTACAAGCAAAAATATTTATAAATGTGAAATCTACACAATAAATTATAATTTATTGGCTTTCTTGAGGTAAATTACAGACCAATTTACTGGATGCTTGTTTTTTTCCTCTATATTTTCCTGAACAGGAGAGCAATTTGGAAAACTAAAAAAAATTGACTATTCTTCAAATATGAATTCACTCTATTCTCTCCCGTGAAGCAAGATAATCTCTGCCATAGAGCTGTTAGAAAATCAGTGAAATATTCTTCAGAAAATATACAAAGTACTTATATACACTTTCTGTAGTGATAGCCGTTCATTAAGTAAATGGATCCAGTGTTAACACAAACCTTTAATTTATTCCTTTTCAAACTGCGTATTTGCTTTCTTCACGTGCTATTGCTAAGATTAGATTGTTCAGTTTATTTTTCATGCCTGTAGAATTGGTGGATCTGGGGAACTTTTATCAGTTGGGGTGGATCAGACTTCATGGTCTACCTGTACCCAACTCTGAGGGAGGACAGAGGCTGGGATAGAGACCGTATTGAGGCAGCTTAGTTTCATATCATGTGCTAACCTATATATGCCAAGGATTTGCTATACAATTTTTTTTTGTGTTGAGATATGCTATAGCACAAATGAATACTGGAAGATTTTTTTCTTGCATTATTAAAAGGCAGATTTATGTAGTACACATAGTTAAGAACAAATAGTTAATTTCCAAATAAAAATAGCTTTAAAGGTGAACGTTAAGAGTTTGGCAGCAGTTTAAGGAAAACAATAGATGAAGAGAAAGGTACACAGAGAATTTGAGATGCCTTTTTTAATTCCCATGCAACTTCAATCCAAATTATTAGTTATAAAGGTACATTGTGTTTTCCATATGTCATTAATTTTATATCTGAGACATATTTATGGTGCATTATTTTCAAAAGTGAATGTTAAACTATACTTAGCTATAGTTGTGGGAGGATGTCCGGGTGACTATAGTGACAGTGGCTTACTGCCACTCAGATGGGAAGCTGCAGTTCTATTCTTGCATTGTCATCAGTGTAAGTATGTATATGTGGAACAGAAAGTTTGCAATAAAGGAAGGTTTCATTCATAGTAAGCAGTTAGAAGCCAGTGGAATTAATAGCTTAGCTAGAAAAATTTTGACTTCAACTAAGGTGTTATTTTGAGGAGAGAAAGTGATTAACCTTTGAAATAGTGCCTAAACAGAAGAGTTGTGATAGATTATCTGTCATTGAACATTTTAAAATTATACTTTTATTTCTTACTTTCATGCATTTATTTCTAGAGGATATGCTTTATTTTAAGCAAGATAAACTCTGGAGAGTCCTTGATTGTCTTATCTGTGACATCAGACAGGACTATTGCAATGGTTTGTTGTGGTCTGTTAACCTGCTTCTAGTTTCTTGTGCAATACTAAGAAAATAGCTTCCTCCATGTTCTTTAGGGTCTCCTTTTCTAAAAAGTGATCTTGTAAATACTTAGGTTTTATTTGAATTTCTTCAAATAAACGAGCCATACAGTGTAGGAATATTTTGATAAAATAACCCTCTGTCATTGATACAAGGGTTTAGCCATTAGTCAGTGCCAAGAAAATGCTGACTCATAAACTTCAGTGGTTATAGTGCTGAAGCTAAGGAAAAAAATTGTTACATGAACGTAGTTTTCAGATTAGTAGGACTCACAGTGACGCTTCTGGGAGCAGGAATAAGTGTTAACAGGGCTGTACTTGAATATGCTTGTGATCTTCTGTTAACATGGAAAGAAATCACTGTAAAGGTATTAGGACCTGATTGAAAACCTACTGTTTTTTCCCTGTTTGGTGAGAGATCTTTCAGTTAAGCTCACTGGGATTTTTAGAACAATATCTATTGCAGATGCAGAAAGCTATGTAAATCAGGTTTGTAATAAATAGTTTAAATCAGCATCTTGCATAGTACAACATAGAACAAATGGTACAATCTTTCTAGCAAAAATTAAACCAAATTGAACCAGCTTCCTTATTAATTTGAAGAGGAAAGAATTAGCTGCACTTTAAGCTCTTCCTCTCCTATTCATTAGGAAAAAACAACCTTCAAGTAGTGCTAAAACTAGAAATGTATAGTGAACAATAGCGTGGCACTTGCAAATATAAACAGGATGTGCCATATTTTGCAGAGCACACAGATACTAAGGTATGAGCAATGTCCTTCCACACAAAGTGCCAGATATAAAAAGGAGCCAGAGCTTACCACTCCATACTGCCATTCTGATATTCTGCAGTGTATAATTTTATATGCGTGGCCAGCACAGTAGACCTAAAATAGTAAAATTATGTATAGGGAGAGAAAGGCCTTGGCAAACATCAGTGCCACTGGGCGTCTGGTTATTCAGTGAGGAGTGGTGAAGGTAGAGGTGAATGTTGAATCCTGCCGTAAGATGTTTGAGAGGTAATCGCTTTCTTCCGTTAGAACTGCAGCAGAGATCCCTATCCCAATATAACACCTTAAATCTTTAGAAAATAAAGTAAATTTCAATGGGGTTTTTTGGCTTCCCTTTTCTTTTAAAATCTTCCGATGACTTTAGAGGACTCAAACCCATCCTCTGCTCTGAATTAGTGTAGGCTATACTTGGCTTAGAGGGATAAAGGGATGCTGACTTTTCCTTTGCATTACAGCTACTATAGATGAACTGTTTGAAGCAAGTGTGAACATTGTTGTCAAACTTATTGATAGAGTCTTCAGTCAGGCAGCAGGAGACCTAGGACGTTTCCTGTGCTAAAATCTAATGTTTATGGACTTAGTAATTTTTTTTTTCTCATGTAAATTATAACCACTATTCTTGAAGCATGAATGGAAACTCCAGTTCCTCACCTTTTGTTGTGTTCTAGTCTTCAAACAGAAACCCTGAAACCTTGAGTTTTTAAGAACAGCTTCAGAGCAATGATTCTTGTTGCTCTTCACAAATGCACATGCCTTTCTTTTCCACCCAGCAATGGTAACTTCCTTTGAAAGTGAGCATTTGAATCCTTAGACAGAGAATGGATGGGGATGAAACTGTTCCCTTGATATACGGAGGATTCTGCAAGTGCTGAACTGTTAGTAAATAGAAGTGATAGCATAAAACTTTTCTATATTTAAAAAGAAAAATAAAAAGATGATGTAGCTACTGTTGTGTTAGTTTTAGCACCTAATCTAGAATGTCTCAACTGCGTTGTCAGAGAGGCTCAGGATGCTAGTGATTAGGAGGGACTAAGATCTGACCTGCTCTTCTCTGTGGTATTGGGTGTGTTTAAAGGCAGACACAAAAGCAGCAGTGAAGGCACTCAGGACTTCAGAGTGAACAGCTCGATAGTCTTTTCATGGGTGCCTAAAATCTACCTAAATTTCAATTATATTTCTGTGTTCTTTTTTTTTTTTTTTTTGGCATCTGAACATAGCTGTTGTCTGACTGAAGATCAGAATCACACCTTGCACACTTACCATATATGACCAAAAACCACTGCTTTTGATTTTCAGTTTAACATCAAAGCACTAGAAGAGCATCTTCACTGAGTTCACTGATGTTCCTTAACAGGGTGGTCTGTAAATAGTCTAAAGGTTTGCTTACTGTATTAAAGTACAAGGCTTGCATCACTTGCACACAGTCTATTTCTTTTCTTAATTGAGAATTGCAACATATTTTGGGAAAAGAAGGAAAATTTACCAGGTAGCAGTTTTCATCGCAGAACAAAAGGGAGTGAGTCTGAACTGTGCCTGTCAGAACTTACTGACCTTAAAGGTTTTCTCCAACCCTTATGATTCTGTGATTGTGTTACCCAAAAGAGTTTGACACTTTGTCTTCAGAGTAACAGAACAGATTTGAAACCCATATTGCTGTTTTTCAAAAACAGGTCTCATTTCTGTCAGTTGTGCAGGAAAGGGAAATGTAAACTGCAACAAAGAGAAAATGAACCAGTGTGGGAAAGTCATGGTCTGCTTTCATGAAGGTAACTGGAAGTGTACCCTTTGCAAGAAGAGATGTCACTCCATGGGTAAGGGAAAGCTGAGGCAGTCTGAGGAAGCAGTAGCTCACACAGTGAGCTCACCTTTCTACACCCCGAGAAAAAGATGCATTTTATTAATTTTAGGTTAGTGAGATAAAGACCCAAAGCACAGATACATTCTATTAAATTTATCAGGGCCAGAGGAGTTGCAAAATCCTGCTAGAATTTTCTCTCAAGTAAACCGTCTCTCTCATTGTCAAATAAACCATTTACAGGGACCAAACCATCAGCTTTAAGTGTGCTCCTGTGTTGAAACACATCGACCCTTTGGAACCACCTCAAGATAGGTCTGTCTAAAGCCCTCTTTTCGAATTGTGATAGGTGTTAGAAACATGAGGCTATCTCTTTCCATGTATATGAATTCATGGTAACATAATCATACAAGATGGCACACATTTACTCATGGGTTAAGATTATAATTGCATTTCAAAGCAGTTCTCTTGAAACATTCTAAAACAGATTATGTTCTTAAAAACTCTGTTCTTTACTTTGCATGTTTTAGTACTACATCCCATTAAAGCTGTGTTTGAAGTCACTAGGATTTGTTAAAAATTTGATAATGCCTAAGCAGATAAGAGATTATATGCTTTATGTATATATTTGAAGGATTTGCTCCAGCTTGGATACAGTGTATTAATTGGCCACCTACAGTGAACAGCAGTGTAATATTTAGAACCCTTTTCCTCATTGTTTTCCAGGCAGAAGAGTATGTAAGTATTCTTTTAACTAAATTTGCTAACTTTCTGGAACACATTTAAACAATGTGTGCTACTTGTGTCATATTACATTAACTTCACTTCTACAGACAGGTTGTATACATATGTAATAAATAGCCCCTCAGGGATCAGATCTAGATTAACTGAGAAAAACGTACTCTGCTGTATGTTAAGTAATTTACAATATCTCAGTAAACATTAGAAAAGACATGTTTGTCTCATCAGAACAGGTTAACAGTGCCTGCAGACTCTGTAATGATTGTAGAATGTTAAACTATCAAGTGGAAAGTTATAATCACTTTAAATAGTCTAATTTTTTCTCCTAAAACATCAGACTATCTGGAGTTTGATACTATGATGTCTGTAATAACACTGAATGTTTATGATACAGAATGAAAGTAGTAAAGAAAGACACCAGTTTTGCAAAGGATCTACACAGTGACTTAAAACTGAGAGAGGGAGGCTTGGAGGGAAAGCTTGTTTAAGTGGGTAATCTTTTATTTAAATATTATTTCTTTTAAATTAAATTGCAGCATCTGCAATTAGAAATGAAACATGTTTTAGGCATGCCAGTTTTATTTGCATATCACAAACTCCCCATAGTCTCTCTGTTTCTGTCAGCCGAGTTCTGCCTGGTAATTATTCAAATACAGGTACGGTAACCGTGCTGTTACGGGCTTTGGGTGTTATTATCATGGCCCAAATGTAATCAACAAAGGGTGCTCTAACTAAGCCTGGGAAGGGGATTTCAGAAGACTTCAGATGCTTAACATGGACAATCATTGCAGCTCTGGAACTTTCGAGATTTGC
>VXBZ01001989.1:15000-146924 GCA_013399135.1 Heliornis fulica
CTGAGGATTTTTATTTATTGTTATTCTGGTTAAAGTGGTACTTAATCTATCAGTAAGAATTCCATGATAAAATTCAGACTGTGCCTTGGGTGACCTGTCAGAAACTGTATATCTTACTGCTCAGAATCTTTTGAGACTTGATATCTGATTTTCCTCCTGCACATATACGTCTTTGGCAAAGGTCACACAAGTTTTAACCCACAATATTAAGTCACAAATGAAATGGATTTAAGTGGTCTTGCCCTACTCCCTTGTGAGTACTTGCTCACATCTCAAAACCACCATATAATTTGTCACAATTCAACATGATTATCTGTCTTTGCTCAGGAGGACCATAAGAGCTAAAGAGTAAACTGTATTGCAGGTAAGGATATAGGATTACTTGTAGAGCTGATTGAAAGAGCTTTCAAAACTCTGGTCTAAGCCTATCTGACCCTAGCTGGTGCTTACTTCCTTTTATTTCCCCCTTTTTTTTTTTTTTTTTGGTTCTGTTGTCCTTTGGGCTTTTTTGGTCTGGTGTTTTTTGATTTTTTTTTTTAATTTTTTTCCCCGATGTGTATTTTTTGTTGTACTACAAAACAATTCCTGGATTGTACCAAAAAAGCCAACGTAAAACAGGATAGCAAACAAAGGTTCAGCTGAAAATGTGTAAATAGATCCAGCAATCTTTGATTCAGCTGTCCACCCTGGTCAAAGAAGTTTTTCAGCATGTAGACAGTGAAGCATGTAAATGTTATTTTCTAAGCACCGCATGTCCAAACGATCTAGACAGGATCATGGAACAGAACAGAGCCTGAAAAGCTCCCCTCCCACATGCTCCCCCTGCCCACTCCATCTGGGATTTCTGAGAAATGGGGCATGTTCTACTTGCCAATCAATCTGTTATGTAAAGTCTCCCGAAAGTTCAGTGCACTTTTAAAAATATTTCAGGGGTTTGGTGCATTTTAAAGGAACGCTGCTTAGCATAATGAGCTGTGTGTATCTTCTTCACGTTCATTAGCTGCATGCTAATGGCTGCGTTTAAAATTCCTTATCTTGTTTCCTGATTGATGGGAACTTGAACCAACCTCTAGATCTTGCTCAGTTACTTGTCATTTTCTTTGGGGGTGAAAAATACTACACACTATTTGGATTCCTTGTTCAGTCCTATATTACACATTACCCACCAACATCTATTTTGCTTACTGTGGGTATCCGAGGAGGTCCTATATTGTATGGCAGTCTTTATTATTTAACAGACTATCAGGGTTTTTACCTTCTGCCACTGCAACATAGGACAGAGGAATTGCATGCCGCCGTTCGTATTTTTCTCAGCTTTTCTTCTTCACCGAAGCTGCTTGGTTTAAAAGACCAACAAACAAACAAATCTCTTCAAAAAGATCAAATTTTAAAAAAGCAAATAATTTCTTAAAGCTGGGCTGTTTTGCTGTGCTTCCCTCCTGTTTTTCTTTTCTTTCTTTTTTTTTTTTTTTTTTAATTCTGAAAAGAAATAGCAGGCTGTAGGCACTGCCTGTGGCTCACTCGCCTTGCTTCTTGTGTGGTCTGCACAGACTTTATGATTTATTCAGCTAATGGGAAAGGAGCATGACCCCCAGTGGCCACAGAAAGAGAGCTGCATGTGGGTTTAATGCTTTCACCACAAAAATGTCTGCTATGACTAAGCTGTGTGGCTGAAGTCACTGTCTGAATGGTGCTAAAAAGGAACTTAGGCATTAAGTGTGCACTATTTACTATAGATTGGCTCTTGGGATTAGGCCAAGGGTTTCTTACTCAGTTTCAAAGAATAGCATGGAAGCTGCTAGGAAAATTAGAGCTGTGCAATTTATTTTTACCAGTCTCCCCAGTGAGTGACCCAGTGAAGGATTTGCCTCATAACACTTTTTTTCATCAGTTACCAAAGAGCAATTCAAATGCACTGGTTTGTTCGTGAGTTTTATGGGACTTATTGTTTACATTTTCCCATCTCCTACTTTTCTTCATGTTAACATGACTTTCTAATACTGTTTTTCTTTACGTATTGCTTAGAACTATAAAGGAAAGCGGGTTTGGACAACATTTAAGTGTCGTTGCTTGTTACTAGCAGCTTCTGTCTCCCATTTAAAGGATGAAGCTGTGGGCTAGATTAGGAGTCTGTTTGTGTCCTTACTCGAGAGAACGGCAAAAACATGTATTCTTCATTGGGAAGAAATTGAAATCAGTCTGGTTTATTATGGTAACACTGCCACTAGTTTTACTTGGTTTTACTGACTTTTAAGGGCAGGTTAAAGTACTCTGTGTCTGCTTGCCTACTGACAGGTAACTGTGTCTTCACATGAGTATATAAAAAACAAACCACCTGTATCCAGAGGAAAGAATTAAGGTGTTGTGTAGACTTAAAAAGCATTTAGAAATTCTGTGTTCCCAGGACTAATATCTTTCTTCATGCTGTGTATGTAAAGCAGTGAAACATTAACAAACTCTTTGCTAGTGGTATTATTTGTTTTCTGAAAAATATTCTTTGTTGGTGAGCATGTCTCTTTAAAAGAGATTTAGAAGAAAATGGAAAAGAAAAGAAAAAGAAAAAAAAAAAGATGCAGAGCTCTAGGAACTGACACTCCAGATTCCTTCCATCCTCCCATAGTTAGATCTTGGGTCAGCTCCAGTAAGTGTAAGGCAGTCCAGTATAACTGAAAGTAAGATTTGGTGTTAATGTTTATTTTTGTTATTGAATTATTAGCAAGCATGTAGAGAAAGGAAAAAATAAATCAAGTATATCATCTAGTATGTCTTTTTAGAACCAAATAGCTGAGAAAGCAGAAGTGGCTTTTTTTTTTTTTGTAAATAATTAAAATTTAACATCTACGTAAATAATAATACCTGATATGTCTTTTCATTTTGCCTTGCAGTCCTGTAGACATTTTTTCATGTAACCAAATTTTTAAATTCTAGATGACAAATGTTAGAGTCCTTGATTGTATTTCTGCACACAGGCATTAATTTTGGTAAATGCTGAAACCTTACAAAACAGAAGAAATGGAAGTGAAAAATTTCTGCATGTGTTTTGCAATTTTGAAATTCCAGCCATTCTTCCTTATAAATATTATTGGAAAAAAACAAAAGTGCAACTCTCGTCATTATGGAAAGTCAAATTTGGGTATGAAATGAAAGATATTGTATATGTAGGTAGATATGATGAATTATTTGATGAAAAATACCTAAACAAATCCAAGTATATTCTTTTTACATTTATCACAGGAATGTATTTCAATTTGCATTTTGAAACAATCTCATGTATGTGTAATACTTTGTTTGCTTCAATGAATTTCAAAACATGAGTTGTATCTTGTCAAATGAAACCTCTGAAAAGAAGTTGTTAATTTGCAAGTTTTTAAAAATTCTTTTTTCCTCTAGACAAAATCTGAAAGTTATTCATACAGTTCTATTTCATAACCTTAAGACATGGAGGTTTGAAGATTTTGCTTGACCCTGGTTTGAAGTTTACCCTTCCTTTCCATTTTTCTGGGCCATCTGAAATAAGGTTAGAAATCTCAACGTGAGAGACTTCCCATTGGGCTTTGTTTAATCCCTACTGTTGCAGAACAAGGAAGAAAAAATGGGAAGAAAGGAGCAGTGATTCTCTTATCTAAGCACAGAACTTTGTGAAAATGGAGTGAGGGAGTTCTGTAGTAGAGGATTAGGCCTGTTTTTAACCTTACAAATGTTTGCAATTCCTGTTTAGAGAAGGACTCTGACTTCATGCCGCCCTGTAACTCAACACTGGAATGATCTGGTGATTGTACCTTAGGAGAATTTGAGAAGTCATCGCTACAGTGTGTGTTTGCTGGGCTGTTACACGTTGCGGAGATGTTTCCCTCTCCAGGCTAGGGGGGATGGTAAAGAGAACCGTACAAGAGCAGTGGGAATAATAACCCTGAAAGTCTGCTTACCTACAGCAGGCAGAGTGGTCCGTGTGGTGTGCAGCACAGATGCCTTGTCAGCAAGAGACATGGGAGAGGACAGCTGCATGTGTCTGGCATGCAGGTGTTTCAGCTGGTATTCTCACTGTCTAATGGCAAGCAGATTTTTTTTTTTTTCTTTTTTTCTGCTGCAGGAGGAAGAGGCAGTGGGAGGTAAAGAAAGGAGAGGGATCACCCACAGTCATTTCCCAGAATGGAAGAGGAGAAAAGCAACACATCAGCTCACCCCCTGTTTACACATATAACTGGCTCAGCTTTCCTTTGCGAGTATAAATCAAATGGTACAGACTTGGGATGTTTTTCTCTCTCCTGTGAAGACAGCCTCTTCGTTTTTTGACTTATGAGGATTGTGTTAGTACTCCAGGAGTTTTGGGTTGCAAGCTGTAAACTTGACTCTGGGCTTTCTTGGCTTAAAACATCAAGTTTCTCTTCAGTAGGTTTCTTTTTTCCTGGAAGTCACCTAGTGACTCATGTCACTGTGAACAGCTTTGGAGACATTAATTGGCTTTACAGTCAGATGCTTTAGATCCTTCCTTGGGAACGTCTTTTTGGAAGATAATATTTTCAGGCATCAAGACAGCACCTGCCTTCCGTGACTAATATGTGAAGGGCATGTAAAGTTATTTGAATTTCTGAAATTCTCTGTAGTGACTGACAACTGGTAAGAGCTAGAGTAGCTCTTGGAATATTGTCACCCAAGTCACGATACAGACCAGCTCAGAGAACTTGCAGGCCATTGCTTTTCTGGGTTGACTTCACTGTTTTATGCGTTTTAGGCTTTTGATAATGAGGTCCTATTATAAATTACTGGGATCTGCCTGTACCCACATAAATATTATAGTTAAAATCTGGTTTTCCTCATGTGTCTCTTTTTATGCACATACTAACTGCAGTCTTTTGGTTCCCATTCCATCATCATCATCATGTCCCATACAGCCTCTTTACAGTATACACATTTACAAATACATGTTTGTTGGGTAATCAGTCTCTATAGCACAGAGACTGTTAGGTGCTTCATCTTGGACCAAACTATTGTTAGTAATATGGAGCATATAACTCACTGATGCAGTTATCCAGGGTAAGTTTTGTAAACAATTGGTAATGTTGCCCTTCAACAGTCAATATGCTGAAATATTTAATCATATAGATGTTACTGTATCCCATATAGTTGCTTGAATTTCTGTAGGCAAGTGGCTTGGGATTTAATTTTGGTTCTGTCATAGAATATTCTTGAGCATGCACATTCTGGTTGGTATTTAGTTTCTTCTCACTGAAATGCATATTTGAGTATTCCTTAAAGAGAAGTGATCTGTGTATCTTAATTCTTTACTACTTGCCAAACAATTTCAGATCCTCAAATGAAAGTAAAAATGAAAACTAATTTCTGTGGATTTTTAGTTATTTTAAAACTTTTCCCAAATTTAGAATCAGTCATCAACCTCAGCCTGATGCTATAATTTCCCCACATTGCTCTTTGCTTCTTTTTTTGCTTTGCTTTTGTAATATATTTTCTGATCCTGGTGCTAAGCCCTGGGTTCATCTATGTTTTTGTATGTAGACATTTATCTCCCTTATGATGATTTGCCAGATGCATTCTACAGTCTCGGGACAGTGTGATCACTTCATTTCCCCTACCTGCCTTTTCACAACTCTCTATTCGGCAATACATAAGTAAAGCTTTGTCTGTGAAAAGTACCTTATAAATAGTCTTGGAAAACATTGTTCTAATGATTGACCTTGAAGCTACTTAGGTCTTACCCCATCTAAGAAAACCAAAGTTGGGATGGAGGTTTGAAGCTCAGAACGTTCTCTGTTGAATCAATCTGTCTAATCAATACCATCTTTCTTTGCCAGAATATTTAACAAGGAATTACATTCTGCCTGTGTATCAGCTGATTCTCATATCTGTCTTCAAGTCAGTGTCTTTACTTCTTGGCTTACCTGTTGCTCACATACTTGTGTGATGTTTTATTTCATCTGATCTAACTTCCCAGGGCTGGTTGCCCCCAGAACAGGAGGTGCTCCGGTCATCTTCCTTTCACTCCTGTCCAGGAGTTCAGTCTCTGTTACATCTAGCAGGTCATGCTGCTGCCAGGGTGTTAGTTCAGCAAACATGATTCATTTCCCAGTGGGGGAAGGAGGGAGCTTTCCACTGGAGCAGCTCACTGAACTGATTCATCCGGGGGCGAGGGACACACAGGATCTCTACTTCCAAATGGAAGTGAGGGGAGGGAAAGATCAACCAGCTCATGGACTGAGGGGCAGTGGGAGCGGGGTTTCCCCTTTGGCAGCCATCTGCAGTTAGACCAGATTATGTGCAATGTCAAGCCACATTCTTAAACAACTCAGAGTGTTTCTGATCTAGCGTTTGATGTGCTTAGCGGAGATCTGACTTTTCAAATAGGCCTGGCAGCAAGTCCTAAAAAGCAGGTGGCCTCCAGACTGGTGTATGACTTACATAGCCAAGAGAAGCCTTCACAGAAGAGCAGTTACTAGAAAAAAAAAAAAAAAAAAAAAAAAAAAAAAAACAACAACAAAAAAACCAAAACAAACAAAAAAACCCCAAAAAACAACCAGTTATAAAACAAATAAGACACCGTTAGTTTAGATGGGCAAAGGTTCACAAAGGAAAGGATCTGGCAGCTGACACCAATATTATTATTGGCTGCAAAGACATTTGAACTTTTTTGGCAACAGCAAATGTCAGAGGTTTGTTGTTCAGTTGAACAACTGAAATTTACTATAATCTTTACACACAATTGGTCAGAGAAAATCATTGTGGGTGTTCAAGTGATGAGGACTATCTGCAGCAGTAGATAAAGAAGAGATTTGGAGTCTATAAAGGTGTTGTTGCTGGAAAGTACAGGCAAGAAATGTTGTTTTCCAAAGAAAACATGCCACAGAAAATCAGTGGGAATTGGGTGCTGCCTTTTCTCTTTTGTAAAGCCTCCAGCCAAGCTCCCTGAAATGACACTACTGAAGAAATGTGGTCTCTCTCAGATCTTCTACATGCAGACGTCTTCAAAACACAGGAATGTCACTTGTTTCAGAGCCTTAAGGAGGTAGACCACTACCAAAAACCAAAAATTTGAGAGAGAGAGTGAGATTTCTGTTGTGCTCAAGAAACTTGGGATTTATGATACTGGTGGAAAATTGACAGCTGAGACTTTAAAATTACATTTCTCTCTTACTCCATCTAAAACTTAAGAAAACAATAGCATGGTTTTGAAGAGCAGGACTGCACCTGTTTTTCTTCGTTGAAAATTATTTCAGTGAAATATCATACATCAGCCATGGTTCTGCTCATACCTTTCTGCAAAATGGAATGTATCAGGTCCATTTCTTGATACATTTATAGGCATTGCACTTGATATGTTATCTAATAAATATTCTCTGCACCCAATCATAATCTGCTAATAGGAATATTTGAGAATTAATGTATGTGGTAATAGAAGTTAATGTACTGAATAGAACAACGCAAGATATTACACTAATATACTTTCTGTTTCACCTGGGCAGAATTTACAATTCCTGTTCTCAAGAAAATGCGGTGTCCACCTGTTTTTAACATATTTTCTATGTTGAAATGTATACTGATACATATTTGTGTCATAGTTTTCTCCTGCCCTAGGACATCACTGGAGGTAAAAGTTTTTCATTTCTGAATGAACCATTTCCTATTGAAACAGTTGAATAAATACAGAAGAGAATTGAATATGCAGCCACCTAGGTGCTCATATTTGCACACGACAAATAGTCACAGTTTGTAAAAGTTTTTTTGAGTGGAAGAAAGAATATATGGTCTGCCATTGAAATAGCAGTGTGGGGTTTGTTTGTTTGGAAGGATGTCTTTGTTACTGTGGGGTTGCCCAAATGCTGATGTGGACTGTCTGGAGAGGTTGTGGAGTCTTGGAAATACTGAAAACCCAGTGGAACAAGGTCATGGGCAACGTACTTGAACAGGAGATCTTCCAAGGATCCCTTCCAACCTCAGGAATTCCATGGCTTTTACCTTGACATCTATCTGTATTTTTTCTAGCTGAGTATGTGCAGAGGAAGAGGAACAGAGCAAGTGAAATACGGTTTTATAAAGAGTTTAAAAACTGAAAAATGGCAGAAAGAAGTAGAGGTCAATGATGAGCACCCTACTAAGCTGGAGGTCAGTACACAGAGTACTAGTGAGAACCTGGAAGGGCAAAAGCATACACTGGCAAGTTGCTATTTCCAATATAGTAAAAAGGTTTGAAAACAATTCATAATAAATAATCCTGTGCTAATATCTTTGGTTAATTTTTCTTTCATTTTTCTCTGTGTTCTAATTTTTTTTTCAAGGACATTTCCTCGAAAAGCATCCAGTTTTCTCTGTTTTACCAAAGAGTGAGTCTTGTTTTTCTTAAAAGCTGGAAATGCTACTGTACATGGATTACTGATATTTCCAAAACTGTTGACAGTCTGTGACATTCACAGATCCATTGAGTGAGTCACAAAGTCCAGTCAGCTGTATCTTTTGCTTGTTCATAGGCGAGATTTTGTATGAACCGGCCTGGTAGATTTTGAAGTTGGCCAGGAGAACCTTGGACAAAAAAAAAAAAATAATTAAAAAATCTGAATATCAATGCTAAAAATTTAAAAATAAAGGAATGTTGAAAAACATAACCTAAAATGTGTTTCCTGCTGCAAGTAGGTGAAATTGTTGCCTGGAAAGCCCCCTCTCACTAGTGCATGGTGAGAGAGAAGGCTGTCTTTTGAAATAGTATAGCACCGGAATGACCTAGCTTTTCGGTTTTTTGTTCTTTAACATGAGTAGAATTTGCAGGGAGGAGATTTATAACCTTCTCTAAAGAAATCTATGGAGATCTTTAGAGATGGGTGTTTTTTTGACAGTAGAGTAGGAACCTGGGTGAGTCAGTTACAGAAATATTGTTCACATGTACTTCCAGGGGTATGAATTTACTCTGCTAGAAGTATGCTTCTTTTTCTTCAGAGTAAATGGATAGACTGCATGTGGCTTGCAAGTGGAGAGGAACCTAAGCTGTCTATATATAAGCTTCTTAATGTTAATGGCCTCTTTGAAAGGCTGCAGTTCAGAGGATCTCAGTTTTGAAACCTTTTAAATTATTTTCTATGGTTTTATCGTTTGCTGGATATCTCTCCTCCTTTTGTTTAGGTTCCAAATTTACTTCTAAGCATTTTAGACTTTGGAAAAACTACTGAAGATTAAAAGGTAAATGTTTAGAATTAGAAGCTTCATTCTGCATTTGGAAGAGCTTTGTTTCTTTGAACTACAATATTATGACAGGCCTGATTCTTACTTAGAAAAGTAACCAATATTTTTAAAAGGTTGGGCATCTACTACTTTTTTTTTTTTTAAAAGAAACCATAAGCAAGCGAAGTTCTTAACACTAATTAACCTCACTGAGAGTTAGGTTCTAATCTACAGCCTGCAAAGCAGCTATTTGTGAATCTAGAGAAAATTTAACTATTGTGATATTTTAGATATTATGACTGTGGTACACTAGTGCATTGTGATGGCGATATAGTTTGGTCTTGCAGGGGAATGAAAGAGATTGTAGATGAAAATGGAAAGGAGCTGTTTCTTCAGAAGTATTTGATGTACTTTGAAAATGCCTTTTAATAACTGTGTGGATGTCACCTGCACATACCAATGGTTTGTGGATGCCCAATATAGAGTATTTTACAGAATAAAAATGCAGGAGATGGCCAAAGGTTCAAGGTCAACTGCAAAGTAGGACAGGAGAGGGAGGACATAATTTTCAAGTTCCTCTTGGTAAAATAACCAGAGAAGACAGTAAGCCATTCATAAGGATTAAGGCTAATGGGTGAAAGTAAATTGTTTTAATTAGGTTTCTGAGTTTTAATCCAAAACAAAACTTGCAAGAGGCATACTGTAGATATCAGCATTTGATCCTACCCTATTAAAAACATTTTCAGCATCTCAAGAAAAAGCAGCAATGGGATCATCATCATCTCTCACCTCTCATAATATCTGTAGCACTCTTCTTAAATTATCAGCTGCCTCCCTGCCCGGCATGAAACTGCCTTGATCTTGATTTACAATGGTGGTAATGCTTTTGTTTAGTCTCGTGGTTAGCCATTTAGTAAATATTTTTAAGACCACATTTAACAAAGATACAGAATGATAGTCCTTACATTTACTGAGATTCTGCTTTCTCTTTCATTGATAATGGTATTACACCTTTACCCAGTTTTGTGCAAGGCATTTTGGAGGCACTGTTTTAGGTTAATATATGGTTCCTGACACATGCCCTGTTGTTATCCTGCTTAATTCAATTGCCAAGCTGCAAGTTTTCTTTACTGTGATAGTCATTTAATTCAGTATGTACAAGTGCAGTTGCATGTTCATTTCAATTTGTCAAGTATACGACAACAGATAACAATGTCCCAGTTGAGTCTAGAGAAAGGCAGGGAAAAACCATAAAATCTGGAAGAGGGAGAAAAAGGAAAGCATCATGTTTATGAGGACCACCATCTGTAGTGGTCATCAATATGGTACAGGCAAAGGACAGAACTTAGCTCTCACTTCTGGTATTGCCAGGAAACTCTTCATGAGTCTCAAAGAGAAGACGTAGATAAGGATAGGGCCATGAACTTAGCACTTTTCCATACCTGAAGTTGTGCACTAACTAAAAAACACCAGGAGGTTTCCTGAAGTGTGCAGTCCTTAAGACTCTGGAGAAAATACCAAGGATTTATTCATCTGCTTATCGTCTCTTCCTGTATATCATCATTCAGTGGCACTCAGATTAGTTTTGTTTGCTCTCAGTTCTTCCACATTTAGATCGAACTCAAAATATGCATGGCCTCCAGTATAGTAAAAATCCAGTTGAAGCACAAAGTCAGTAAAGACAATTCTGAACGATTTCAGTAACATTTTCAAGTGGAAGTGCCATTGCTTCTTCCAGAGCAAGTGGATGCAAAAAGTGATGGTCAGACTTGTTACTTAAATATTACTGAATTCCAGTTTTTAACTTTTGGATGGCTGATTCTGAAAAATTATTGAAATAACAATTTGTTGTGGAAATGGTAGCCTATGCATCTAAAAATTTTTTACAATTTAACAGCATTTTAAATGGCTTAGTGACTTTTAATGCAACTCAGTCACTTGTAATGCATCTCTCTGACATACATCTGCTTGGTGGGACACACAGGAGCTAAGTGCCCGTTCACTCAACAAGAGATATAGGAAATATCTTTTTAAATTTGGAGATACATTAGTGAAAATTGTGCCTGTAGTCTTGCTATCTTTACTGAAATAATGACTTGAAGATAGGATTCCTCCAAATAGGATGATTTAAAGCTTAGCAAATGCATTATTATTGGAATTGCCCTTTAGGACTTATTCCTAGGGATGATCCTGCAGTTAGTGGCTCTTCAAAGAGTTAAATCCTTTACCTCTCTTCAGAAGACAAAGGGAAAACATTTGCTTTTAGAGTAATTTCTGATCTTTCAGTAGTGTTCAAGGAAACTTAAGTGAGAGAACCCACTCCAGTTTTGGATGAGGGGCAACTAAAGGGAAGGAAGCTTCCTTCATTTTGTTGCTTTCCCTCCCAGCCTGCAGAGCAGCTCCAACCTTCTCTTTCCTGGCAAGAAGGAGAGAAGAAGAAGAAAAAAGCAGTGGGTTCCCCGGCATAACTTCCTCTGTTCCTTGAAGTTTAGCCACTGGTCTGATCTCTGAAAGTTTTTCCTGGCTTCTGTTGACTTGCTGCTCAGACAATGAACACTGTTTTAACCTGTCATGAGCTGAATTGCTTGGCCTGCCTTTGGGTTGACAGTGTGCTGCTCTTTCTTAGACTGCTCTGTTTCTGGGATGCGAGACTGACATGAATCTGTACAAGGGCTGATTTTGTGAGTGCCCCAATGGAATCCCCTTCAACCGCTGTCTAGTTAGTAAGGTTCAGTGAATTCTCAAGAGGAGACTCCTTGGCACTGGATTTTGCCTTTTGCAGGAACGCTGTGTTGAAGTCTGTAGCATAGGATGGCTCTGTTGGACTGCATGTGCTTTGTAGAAAAATTCACTCAAGATTGCAGTGAAAGTTTTGTTTATGTTTCTGCAGTGTTTAAAGTTGTTCCTTATCTGTTGACTATGCCTTTTATTATTCATAGGTCTGAGGGAGATGGAAAGGATCTCCTGTTTAAATTAACCCATCTCACGAAGGGAACAGGGCTCAACGAACCTCTCTCTTGGCTGATCTTTGGGTCTAATTAGACTTTTTCAGGGAGCAGTGATGAGGAGCTGAGAGCTCCTTGGCTGGCTCAGTGGAGACTGGGCAGCGCTTTGTATATGTAACCTCAGCATTAATAGTTGTATATGCATGTTTCTGTTGGCCTTCTAGGTCAAACCACCAAGTACCAGGGACTAGGGGCAGGGGTAAAGGGAAGCAGGGAGACAAGCCAGGAGCAGACACAGGGGTAGGCCCTGTTCCTAGGAATTATTTTGGGTTGGCTAGATAAGGAGTGACATTTCCTTATTAGTCTGGTTTTCCACAATAAATGGGCTCCCTATTGTACTAATTTCAACCACAAATACATCCATATACGCATGTATTTGTAAATACAGACTTCATGACTGCTCAAGGTCTGAAACTTGAAGGACTCTGTATACTGATGTGGTTTCAGAGGTTGAATGACACCCAGTATCCCTGCGCTCAGAAGATTGCGTGTCGCTCTACGATAGCATCCTTAATTCCTTGCAGCGTTAGGCAGCTGACATCACACTCTGATCGAGGCCACCCCCAGCAGTGCACACAGGCTGCCTCTGCATCAGGCAGCACTCCGCGGAGAGTGACGTGTGTAATAATGCTACGCAGTATTTGCTTTGCATTAAGCTCGTTGGCTCCTATCAGCATCTGGACCTCGTTGTGTTTAGCGTTTTCCAAACACATAGGAAAATCTGTGCTCTGAACATTTTATTTAACAGTATCTGGATTTTCTTCTCGTGTTTATATGTACCTACTTCAGGTTTGCAGGTTTTTTTAACTTCTCTTTTGGTCTGTCAGTAACAATACTTTGTCATGTCAATAGTTGGACTGAAAAGATCACTATTCCAAAAGGAGGAAGCTGTGTTTTGATATTTGCCTTACTGTTTGATTTCCTATTTCACTGAGAACTACTGATTTCTTTAAAGACGACATTGTAATGGAAAGTTAAATGGATAATGCTGGTTTGCCTTTCATCCTGAACACTTTGCATTTTCCAATAGCTGGTAACTTGCAGGATTGGGCCCCTGCTGTGGAATTTACACAAAAAGCTCTATCAGATTTGCTGGGCACAATTGTGAAAACTGTTCAGTATATCCTGTTTTCTAAATGTCAGCTTTTTTTTTTCTTTCATAGTGGGTGGGCTGACTAAACAGACTTTTTTACATGGTACTTTGCTGTTTTCTAAACAGAGCAGCTATGTATGCTATCTAGTTTATATACAGCTTCCTTTTTTTTTTTTAAGCAGGGTATCCTTATAAATATGTTGGACTCAAAAGAAGCTAGTTCTACAGAAAGTGCTTTGTTTGGGGGGAGTTATCTAAAACTCTTCCTGATTTTTATTTTATGTTGTTGCTGTTTTTGCATATTTTACTTGTTACTTTTCTGTGTGTTTTGACATAATTATGCATAGGTTCTACAATACAGTAGGGCCAATGTTTTTAAGAGTTTTTGTTCTGACACATAGCATGGAATGGAGCTAATCAAAACATAAGTGTTTACTTTGCACCGCTCTCTGCAGTTTTTAAGATACATATTAAACATTGTTCTGGGCCGTACTACAGCATATGGCTTGAAAACATTAGCAAAAGATCATTCCAAATTAGGAAAATTAGAACAAAGAGCTCTTCTAAAATAAATAATTAATATTCTTAAAATATATCAGCATGTAAATACTGCAGTAATTCTGCCACTGTGGTGTTGTTTCTTTTTGGCTTGCTGGAGAGTCAAAGGGAAAACAGGCTTTTGCTGCAGTTAATGCCTCTAAATGGCCTGCATACAAACCGATTATCCTGAATAAGCCACATAGCTACTGTCTGGATAATCCTGCAGGCAGCATATCAGATCAGGTTTGAGGTACTGCATGGCAGAATTCATAGTGGAATTAAAGGCTCTTCAGAGCAAAACTTGTTTCCAGCCAGGGCAGCCCTCAGAAGCACTAGAAAAGTCACCGTGAGGTTGACATTGGGGATGATGCCCAATGCTTTTTCACTCCAAATCTGAAAATGGGATTCTCTGGACCTGGTGGGAGCAGGGCTGTGTGTTCTGATAAAGAACTGATAAAGTGTGTGCTTATCCTTCTTCGTTCATTTCTGCCAACATAGCTTTACCTTATCTTTATGTCATTCTTCTTCATATTCTCCTCTGGTTTGTGTTCTGGGTTGATTTTCTTCTTGCTTATTTCTTGCCATCATCAGTATTTGGTCCCTTCATGTCAGAAGACGGAATAACTCCTGCAATCAGCAATAGCTAGAGCAACACTGATCTCCTTTTTCTAGACTTTATCCCTGCTACTACCACATAAGAGTTCTTGATTAAGTCAGTTCATTTGATAAAATGCCTGTGTAGTGATGTACTAGAGGTGACGGCAATGATAACCAAGCAGCTAGACAGTCAAAAGCTGCACCTTACTTTTGAAAATGGTGAGTTACTGCTGCAAAGGCTTTCCATTTTGTTTCATAGTACATTGCTGTTCCAGTGCAACTGCACCAAGGTGTTTTACAATGCTGTGTGCTACTGTTAGGTTAAACCTGGTTTTAATTCTATGGCGATGTCATTGTTTTGGCCTTCATCCCAAAGAGCAGTTAATATTAGGGACATCAAGAGTTTCTGTGGGTTAATGGTACAAGTCTCATGTTAAATCGTAGAAATGTTCTGTTTCATTGACGGAAAAGTGTTTACCCAGGAATATGCATTGGTGAAAAATTTTGTATTTGGTGCGATCAACTTTAATCAGTCATTTTTGATGTGGAGATGATCTTTGATGCTTCCCTTGGTCATTTGCACTACTGCAGAAGTATTCCTGGGGAGCAATTGAGTTTTCAAATGAAGGGAGCAAAAAGGCAGACTGTTGGGTTTGCATCCCAGGTTCCATCACCCACAAAACAGCATCACTCAGTGGGGAAGTCGGAGGTTCTAGAATTCCTTTGGATGTGTGGGAAATGGCATGTGTGTTTATATGGCCGTGGTTTCACCTTACACATGGACCACCAGGTTTTAATGACACACTTGGCCACAGTAGGTTCAAGCCACTGACCACTATGTTTATTCCAATAAGCCAACCCGTTGGCATTGGGAAACCTTTTACCCCAGTTTACACCAAGACTTATAAATCAGACAACAGATTTCTTGTCTATAGTCACATTTTCAGTGTTGGCACTGGGGATTCCGAGGGAAGGCTTGTTTTTCTTCCTTTTTTTTTCATTCCCTTCATGCACTACCTGTTAAAGGGAGATATCATGGGGGTGTTTTGTCAGAAGGAGGTAGCACAGAGTCAGTATGGAAAAATGGATTTAGGCAGCACATCTTTAAAGAAACATCGAGGTATGAGTAAAACCAGTATAGCCCCTCATGATGTCCTGTTTCTAATGAATGCATTGTTGAATATCAGATTCTTGCTTTTCAAAGTAAATGAGGCTGGATGCTGGTAATTTCTTCTGAAACCTCACGCACATACAGTCTCTTTTGGGGAGGGGAAAGGGGGAGAAAAAAGCTGTAAGGGAACTAAGCTTTTTTTTTTTTTTACTTTTATTTTTTTTCAAAAAATCTGTTCTTAAAATTACTGTGGAGAGTAAAGTCAGATTTCCCATGTCACAGTGTTTTCATGCAGATCTTTCTCTGTGCAAGTTGGAAGGTTGGATATGGGTCCCCTCTGGTACTGATGAATACTGAAAGGCTTTTACCTATGGCAGTATTAATGACTGACAAACTCTGATGTAAAGGAGGGATTAGAAGAAGGTGGTACTATGTAGAGCTAACAAAATGGTGTGTTATTAAAGCGTTGTAGAAAATGATTTTAGGGAATTGGTTTAAGTCTGGGTATGTCTTGTACTAGAACTATAAAGCCTAATCTGTTCTTGATTAAGTCAACTAACTGAAATACCTAGTTGGAGGCATATGTATATTTATTAATGAAGTCAACCCTGAAAGCTTGTTGTGGGATTGGTGAAAGCCTGGTTGTCTTTGGTTTGGTGTTTTTAACTGTGCTTACCACAAACTACCTAAAATATAAAGAACCTCCTTTTTACTCCACCTTTTTCTGATGTTAAAAAATACTGTCTGCCTGGCAGTTTGACATGGTGGAAGTGCCCTCCTTCACTCTTCTCGTGAAGTAATGGCAAGTTTCAGTTAAATGCTTCACAAGCTGATGTTTATACATATTTGATTTTTAAAAAGGTTTGAAATATTTTGCTTGCCAGAATCTAGTTGTTTGAGACATTTCCACAGTAATGAAACTTTAGGGTTTTTTTATAGTGTGCTATTGAGTTGGGTTCTTTTCCCTATCATCCTTCTTCCCCTCCTGTTTATATTGTTTTGACCACTAATAACACATTCTGCCTACGTGCCACATGTATTTATTTTCTCATTCTCAGAACATCACCAACAATGATTGAAATATAGGCTGCTTCCTATGAATGCACACACAAACACAGAAGCATTCACTGAAGTTCTCCTATTGACAAGAGACATGGGGTTTTTTTACCATCAGCACCTCCTTCCTCCTTCCTATCCATGATTCAGCAGTGCAGGAAAAATGAGACAGCTTAGGAGGTCTGCAGCTACTTTTTGTAGCACAAACTAATTAGTTACTACATGAGTTATTGGGCAATCTCCACTCCCGCTAGTTGCATTTAGTAATGAGGCATTCCTTGAGAAGTGCAGTGAGGTTTAATTAACATTTGGTATATGGAACTTGTAAAGTATAAAGGCCCTAATTCAACTCTATTTAAGCATGTGATCAACTCCAAGCACATCTGCTTTATTTCCATTGGAATCAATGGAATTTAAGCATGTGCCTAAAGTTAAACATGTACTAAATCACTTTCCTGAGTACAAACAAACAGCTGATTTAAAGCTTATAAAAGCTATCTTTTTCCCCTCTGAAATCTATAGAGGCAGTTCCTAATCAGACTGGAGATAAGAAGCTATCTCTGTTTTCTAAAATGTCCCATTTTCTTTTCAAAATAAATTTCATTTATTTCCATAAATATATTAGCTTTAATGCCCGTATTTTCTCAAACAAAATATCTTCTATCTTTTAGAAAAATACATCTGGGAAAAAATGGGCTGAGTCATAAAAATAGTCCAAAAACATCACAGATTGTCATTCATGTGCAAGGAGGTATTTCAGATTGTATTATGAAAAATATATTAAACAGAGTTTTTCAGAAAAGTAGCACTTTGTGATTCAGAAATTACTACATTAAACAGTAAAAAAGTAGTTTGCCTAATGGTTAGAAATTATAGATTTGCATTTTTATTTATTTGCTCTAACTCTTCTGTCCTAGAAGACTTTGATACTTGAATCACAATTCCAAGGTATCAATGATATTAAGGATGCACTTGATTCTTTAAATTTTTATAGTTTGTGAATAGTTGTCATGCAGAACTCCAGACAATTGCTCAGAAGAGATAACACCAAAATCTGGCAGATTGATAGCAGTTGGACTTGGCTGTTGCTCTTACAAAAAGTATCCCACCATTGCTTTCACCAAAACAGATTTCTGATAAAAGCGCTGATGTTACAAGACTTGTCCTTGAGCAGGAATCTGACATGAACTTCTCAAAGTGAGCTATATCCTGTCAGTCTGTGTAGCAGCAGTAACTATTTTACCATGAACAGGCAAAATCCTTAATTTCACTGTCTAGGAAGTGTAAAGACTTGGTCAGCAGATGGAATCTCTGATATCCCAGGACTTTGCAGGCTTCAGTAAATGCATACAAGTAGGAAAAATTTCTGTAAGAGCAAACACAGCTTTTCTTTCCTCCAGATGTTGATCCATCCCAACCAAATAGGAAATCTGGAAATGATCAATCTTCTTTGTGAGAACTCTAGTAAACATATAGCAGCTTCATTTCCAGATGGTGAAATCCACATCCACCAGCCTTTCCACCAAGCACGCGGATCCACCTGAATGAGCCTCTGTGTCTGCTCATTGCATCACTTTTCTGCCATGTGCACATCCTCTCTTTCACTTTTGTAGTTGTTAAAAGAAGTTCTTACTTGCAGACAGCTATAGCCAAAGTGTGAACTCACTGACCATCATCTTCTTCGTATTTTACCTGTAATATTATGTATGTGGTGAATGATGGCTTAACCAAATGTCTCTGTTGTCCAGCTAGGACAGTGACATCTAGTTCCAGGGATCATTTTTAACCCCAAAATCTTACTGTCTTTTAACTTTTCCAGTCATTAGTTCTTAAACATCTTGTGAGTTTCGTAATGGTTTTTTGTTGTTGGTTTTGGGTTGGTTTTTTTTTTTGTGTGCAGTGGTTACCTGCACAATGATGTATAGAATAATCAGGGAAGAAATGAATAGTGAATTGTGCATTTGATGTTCTTTGGCACAGCCCCACAAATCCACGGAGACAGGGGAATAGGACAGTGGTAGAGATGAGCAAAAGGGATTCAGAAGCACTTCTAAAAAGGACATTCCAGAGAGCAGCCAACTTCTTCCTGTGCTCCACAAGTTGACTGCAGTAGAAAATGGGGTTTAGCTAGAAACAAAACTAAGTAATGTTTAAGTAACATATTTTAAGTAGCATCTGAAGTGTTAATATTAACAATATTAATACCGATGTTTAAAATGTGTATACTTCATCAGTGCTAACTAGTATTAGTATCTCAGTTAAATGTCTTTGAAAATACCCAGTTGTATTTTAAAGTACTCTTCCATTCATGTTACCACTGGGCAATGTTAAAGTAAATTGAAGTTTCATCTAAAATACCTAAATGACAAATGAGCTTCTCAGTTTCTTGTCCTCTTGGTTTAGGAGTTATCTTCTTCCAAGTGTAGTTTTTATGAGACATCATAACTCAAGCTAAATAATTCTTCAAACAACCATACCGAAATCTGTAAAACATTTTGGATGTGACTGTCAAGGCGCCTTTCATTTGTCTTTGCATTCAACAGAAAGCCAGGGAACAGGCAAGTATACTGTATGAGGTGTCAGATGTATTTGTATTATATTTTGGCGTAGTAGTTTCAGTGGCAAGACTGAGATCAGTGCCTGAGAATTCCAGCCATTCTCCATGCAGTCCCTACCCTGAAGATCCTGTAGAAAAAATTGTGATAAGGGATTGCATAATGTACAAATGAGAAAATGGGGATTAAAGGATTTGCCAAAGGCCATAAATGAGTGAGAGAAGATATGAGATCCCTCACAGAGGTGGTTTGCCAACAGCAAAGCTCAAGTGCATCAGTGGCGCAGCAAGACAAAAGAATGTCCAGCACTGGCCATTCTGCACCTGCATGTCTTTTGCAGGCTAACACACCGTGATGAAATCATTGGTCCCTATGATCAACGGGTGTATTGCCGTGAATGTAAGTGGAACCAAGATTTCAGGTAGGCTGTCTGTGTAGAACTGTCAGTCTTGTTCAAACCTTAAAAATGGAAGTGTCCACTTTAACAATAACATTGAGTTTCTTACTCAAACTTCCTTTTTTTCCTTTCTGCATTTGCTCGTCAGGACAACTGATTAATTTTTACATGAGTAGTTGTAACCAAAGTCATCCAGACATCTTAGTTTTTAATGGCCTGAAGCCTACCAGGAGAGCAACCTCAATCAGAAAGTTGCAGAACCATGAAAGCTCAGTACGATTTTCAAGTAAGATTGTACCTTCACCACTAGTTTAACGTCCATTTGATGGAACATAGCAGTAAGTTGATGGGGCTTTTTGTTGGAGTTTTTTTTCAAGTCAATAAAAATATAACAACTCAATAATAATGTGGAATAAGTAATGCTTTTCTTAAAAATGTCAAGTGAAATGAATGATACTTTACCAGCAGTTTAGCAGAGTAACTACTCGGACAGGATCAGTGTCTTGTGCTTTAAAAATAAACTTCTTTGCTCTGAGTCAACATCTGCTTTGCCTTGGCCTTCATTTAGCAGCAGGAGACCATTATCCTGTGATGACTTTCTATTCCACTGACATCTCATCTGGTGCACCGATATTCTTAGTATTTTACTCCCCTGCTGTGCCCCTTCCCCTCAGCCACACACACACAAACACTCTTTATCTCTGCCTGTAGAATGCTGTGTACTGCTGTTCCTGTGAATAGGAGATTACATATAATGTAATCAATCAGTTGCTTCTACCACTAAGGAAAAGTGTGTCCTTCCAATTAATTTCTTGTACCCTAATAAGCAAACAGCAAGTCTTGGAAAGGTGCCTAAAACCATGTACGTTTATCTGGACTGCCCTGGCATTCAGAATCTGAGGTAGGGAACTCCACTCTCTGAGAAGGTAAACTTTTAGATCTGATCTGGTTATTGCCAAGGATAGAAAAAGGGAAAATAATATTGAAATAAACCAACTAAGTTTTTACAAAGGCCTGACTTGTTTTAGTTTGGGGGCAAATATTTGGAGGTAAATTTGTTTCCTCAGGCTTATTGCAGATAAACTATTATTCAGATTTATTAAATCTGTTAAGTTTACAGTTTTGGGGCACTTAATTTGTAATGCTACATCCTTTAATACAAGAGAATACATCAAAGCAGGATTTTCTTCAGCTTGACTTCACACCATCTTTTTCTGCACAAAGGAAAAGAGAAGAACAAAACATCAAAATGTAACAGTGCTTATATTGGAGCAGTCCAGAGGTCTGTTTAACCTAAGATGTCAACAGAAGATGCTTAAGGAATAAGTGAAAGAAATAGGGCAAGAATTGTGTGATTCTACAGCTTTCCTGCTTTTATGATGGTGCAAGAACTAGATGAACCCTGGGGGCAGGGCAGAGAGGGAAATAGCTGTTATGGTTTGCAGAGCTTCTGGAAGCACTCAATGCCTAATGGAGTGAGAAGTTTCCTCCTCCTGTGTCTTTTTCTCTGTCTCCTATGGAGACATGTATATCCCACATGCTCTAAAGTAATGGAGCACCATTATGTGATGGGAGCACATGCATGCTTTCTTTAAGCTGTTTCTTTGGATGCACCCAAAAAGCCCTCTGGATGCGATCAAAATGCATCCAGTCTCCCTGTGTGTCCTTTTGAAGTGCCTGCAGTGAGTACCAAAGCCAAAACCTATCCTTCAGTATTATTATTATTATTTTTAATCTAAGTAGGACTAAAAGAGGATGTGTTATATGATGGGTTTAAAGGCATGGTTTGAACCTGTCACCAGCAGCAAATTACGTCTCTCACATTAAAATATAACCTCCTCGATACTGTTTATTATACCTGAGTGTCAGCTGATTGTGATGGACCGTGATTGTCAACTAATGCAAGTAAGCAAGACAAAGATGGCTTTGTTTGGGTTTGTTTTTTTTTTTTTTTTTGTTGAGAGGTTTAAGCTAATGCATCTGTATGTGATCAACTGAAAACCGCTTTCATTTATTTATTTCAATGTAAAAGTATTTTCTTCTCTGTCCTACCTTCTTTAAAGAACCTCTGTGAGAACTTGCAAGATAAAAGTGCTATTGCTGCCTCCTGCTTGAGATTATTTAGTGCATACTGCAGAACCACTCTGTGTATTTTTCTTGTTCATGGGTTGTTTCACTGCCTCATACCTAAACAGCTGAAATGAACTGGCATTCAGGATTAGTATGTATTCTAGGTAAGTTAACATACAAGGCTTTACAGCAATTTGAACTAGTTTCCATTGGAACTGGATTTTCCTAGTTCAGTTTTTTGGCTGTATTGTAGATTTTTACTCTTCATCTATTGCAAAATGTACTTGACATTTTTGTGGAGGTAATTAAGATGGGAAAGGAGGAAAAAGAGTACAGGCTTTCTCAAAAATATGACCTGGATTTGTTTGAAATGTTTTTAGAAATGGCATTTTCATAGTGAACTTGAGATATCTTGCATTTTGGGATGTTTGCAATTGTGTCATGTTATATACTCTGCCAGGTTCAGGGACTACATCAGGAGAAACATAACCCTAATTGTTACTTTTTCTGCTCTTTGTGTGGATGTAGACATAATGCATGGTATTTCTTGAGATTGCAAGAGATGTGACAGGAAAAACTGTTGAAAAATGCTAATATGTATTTGAGGATGACTGAAGCAACACTATTTGAGTTGTGTTGGAACTCCATGTGGAATATCCCTATTTTTTTATTAGTTTAGAGAGCATTCCAGTTAAAGCATTGTTCGGGTTGGTTCCCACATCTTTACCAGGAGAAGAAAGCTGAATAATGGAGCAGTGGGAAAACGGTACATTTATTTTAGACTGTTTTCCATATTGTCATACAGTTCATTGCAATGTAGAGTAGCAGTTTTCTGACATTAACCTACGTGTTCAATATCTTCATAGATGATCTGGATGAGGGGATTGAGTGCACGCTCAGTAAGTTTGCAGATGACACCAAATTGTGTGGGAGTGTCGATCTGCTGGAGGGTAGGAAGGCCCTGCAGAGGGATCTGGACAGGCTGGATTGTTGGGCTGGGGCCAACAATATGACATTCAGCAAGGCCAAATGCTGGGTCCTGCACTTTGGTCGCAACAACCCCAGGCAACGTTACATGCTTGGGCAGGAGTGGCTGGAGAGCAGCCTGGCGGAAAGGGACCTGGGGGTGTTGCTTGACAGCCACCTAAACATGAGCCAGCAGTGTGCCCAGGTGGCCAAGAGGGCCAATGGCATCCTGGCTTGTATCAGGAATGGTGTGGCCAGCAGGACCAGGGAGGTGATAATCCCCCTGTATTCTGCACTGGTGAGGCCTCACCTCGAGTACTGTGTCCAGTTTTAGGCCCCTCACTTCAAGAAGGATGTTGAGGTTCTGGAGCGTGTCCAGAGAAGGGCAANAAGAACTTCTTTAAGGGAGGTGGTTGAGTCCCCATCTCTTGAGGTGTTTAAGAGATGAGTAGATGCTGTGCTTGAGGACATGGTCTAAGGGTAGACTTGGTGGCAGTAGGTTAATGGTTGGACTGGATGATCTTAGGGGTCATTTCCAGCCTTAAAAATTCTATGATTCTATGATTCTATGTTTCAGAAAGGTGGGCTGCTTGAAGTCAGCTTGGGGTAAGGTCCTGTGTTTGGGGTAGGCTGTGTTTGGGGTAAGCTCCTGTTAAGGCTGCCAAGTTTGCACCTGAGTTTTCCAGGAGAGGAATACATAAAGCCATTGGTAAAGCGTATGTTGCAAGTATTTGATCCAGTGCATGGACACAGCTCAGGAGTGCACATGAGCAGACCTAACGAGGAGCACTGCATTTCTTGGATGTACACTGACCAAATGCACGGTGAGAGGACAGTAAATCTAGTACTTCTGGAAAACAGCCCTTATTTGTCACATATTTTGCTGTAGAAATTTCCATGTGCTGCATAAATGCTTCTTTACAACCTGTACAATAGCACCAGCTGGACTGCCAGCTAACCAGAACTCACAAAGCTAAAATGTCCTTGACTACTACAGAAGTGAATTTTCAATGTAGAAAAAAAAAAAGAGAGAATAAATATTTGGCATTGCCTAACTTAGGATTTTCCTTCAGATGCACAACTGACTTAGAGTGAGTCTCTGCTCTCTGCTTTTGTGAAAAGGAGTCTTTTCTGAAGCAATTATCTTGCCAGGTTTACCAGCATCAAGGAAGATAAGCACTTATTCTGTTCATTTACAAAAACATCCCTCAACCCCACCAGTACATCAAGAATATGAAAGGAAAGTTGAAGAGGTCTACAAGGGGAATATCCCAATGCATCAAAGACATTAATGTCCCCCTGTGGAAAGATATTTTGGGATCTCTATCACTGTCTGTCACTTGTGATCGTGAAGTTCTGTCCTTGGAGAATGAGTTTGTTTCCTGTCTTGCAAAAATGATGTTGCTTGTGTTCCAGAGAGATGCTTTGAGGGAAAGATGAAGAGAGGTTAACAAGAAAAAAAAAAAAAGACCTGTAAGGCAGGAAAAAATTGCCAACATGATTCTTTCCTTTCCCTCCCATCTGGTTGGAAAAAGCAGTCTATCGAGGCAGACTATTGACTTGATGCTTAACAACATGTGAATTGTTTTATTGGAGGAAGACATTAAGCTCTATAGGCCAGTGCTCTGCCCTGACAGTGACCAATAGCAAATACACCAAGAAGATTAAATTAAAAAAAAAAACAAAAACAAAAAAGACTCCAAACAACAACACCAAAAAAAGGCATATTGAAAATCTGAGAGTATTGTGTCCATAGAGGAACTTTCTGTCTTCAAATGTTTATGGGTTAGCATATTTATCAGAATACATGAGTTTATACTGCTCCTAGAAAAAATGTAAAATTTAATGAAACCTGATATCTTCATTATCCACACACGCGTCTGATCTTACTCTTACCTAAATTCCCTAGGAATGTAGTTATTTCTAACTGAGCAGCATTGCTTTGTAAGGGCGAGGACATCTTGAAAAGCAACTGCAACCTCTTTCTCTCTAAAGGACAGAGTAACAGATAATCAACATAGGAAATTTTAAATGTTAAAAATTAATTTTGTGAATCCTTTGTTTTAGAATATGCCTGTATAGGAAAGATACACTAGGGAGCACCTGAATTGTTCAAGAAATCAGACCAGTGAGCTTCAGGGGACCATATGCACAGGATATCTTGTTAGGTATTGATGCCTTTGGCCTTGATTTTGGGAACAAGGCAGTCCTTACCAAGACAGTAATGCTCTGGATACCCATTAGACTGTCCTTTGCATGCTTCACAGAAGTCACGTTTGCTCTCCAAACAGGTAGTGAGCCTGCAAATGTGGAAGCCACCATATGTAACCTATATGGTGGCATGCTCTGTTAGTAGGTCTGCCACACAGATAATCATGTTTGCAAGATATATATGAAGAGGTGAATGGTACATGTATGAAAGATGGGCAAGTCAATAGTATTCATCCTCTTGCAGTCTTTCCTGAAAGGCTTTATGAACATAGTCATTGCATCTCACCCTTTATGCAGCTGTAACTTCCAGGCACAAGCTTTGAAGGTATTATTGTGTGCTTAATTCTATTTAATATTCTCAGAAATATTATTGTAGAAATGTTGAGGTGTATTTTCTCTACAAACACAAGTAATTTTCATTATTTAGAGTATGAATGATGAGGTAAACCAAATACCATCTAAAGCACTTTGTGGTTTTATTCAAATGGATGTTTGTAAATACTTCTTGCAAAGGGTTTCTTTACCCTGTGTTTGCTTAGCATTAAACCCTGAAAAAAATAATCTTATGCAGTCAGTGAAAACATCCAGTAGAAAATCGATCTGCCAAAGTACTGCTCTCGAATGAAATTTGCTTATATGAAATGCTTCTTTACATTTTGTTTCTTATGTGTAACCCATCCATACAACTCTTCTGTCTTCTATGCCTTCATTTTCTCTGCCTGGTTCCTTTTCTCTGTCCATTTTTGTCCTCATGCTTTTTTTATCCATGCTGCTGGTTGAACTTTGGATACATGCTTTTACTTCTCCTTAGTTCAGCCACCAATGTAATGTATATTGGAAAATATAATTTCTCAGTGCTTTCCAGCATGGATTCTTTTCCAGTGTTGACAGTACACTAAAGGATGTGTGTAAGCAGCAGCTCTGCTGGGACATTTAATGTCCTGTCTGGTTACAGCTATGTCACTCCCCCCCTCCCCAGCAATCGCTCACAGAAGTTTTAGTCTTCTTCAGCAGTGGTTCTTTGATGCTCTTGGAATGCAAAGGATTCATTTCTAGTCCACACAAGATATATTGCAGGGTATATAGATGTACGGAAATTGGAGCTTAGCTGTTTTTTGGGACTGCCAAAGTTTCACTGTAAACACAACTTCAAACAGAGCTGCTTTCTCTAGACTTATCCTGAATTTCGCAGCTTGTTTTCATTGTGAATGTGCTTGTGGGAAAAGTCTGTTACACTGTAGATAATTTTCACCGCTGGCCAGAAGTCGTTGCTGTATAGCTAGGTACAAGTAGACTGGGCAACACAGACTGTTCTCTCTGGATTTTATTTGAATATGTTGGCACTGGATTCGAGCCCGGAAGGTAAACTTGATGGTTGGTGTTATAAAGGCCTGTTCCTGCTTTTGCTGAGGTTGCAACTGAGTAACTGTAGTAGTCTATAAACTATTGAATCTTTTAGCAGTTCCAGCTCCTGGATCTGTATCTTTGCTACACCAAGAATTCTTCCCAGTGTTGAAACAGCAGCATCCTTTGAGAGTCTGGGCTGCCATCTCATTAGCTTAAGGCAGCCTGTATTTGTGCAAGTCCTGCCTCTGTCACTCGGCACCATGAATCTTTGCTCAGGATACCCTTCTCTCATCTGAATCTCTCTCCAATTTGGCATGCTGGCTTTTTCATTAAGACTCAACAGCTTGAAATCTGACTCTCAGAGAGTAGTCGTGGACAGCAGGTTTCCCTCTGGGCTAAATATAAATTTGACTGGATATGCACAATACACCTGAGTTGCAGGGAGCTCAGAATCTTCTGATTTATTACTGGCCATCATTAATCTTGATAGAACCTCTAATGGACGTTGTGCTATTTGCATTTTGTCCAATCCTATTAGTCAGATAGCTGCCAACAGTCAGGCAGTACTGTGTTATCCTAGAATTAACAGATAAATCTTCCCCATGCGCTAATGCCTAAGAAGCTGGAGTTTTAACAGAACAGTTAATATGACACGTCTTAAGATGTTAATTGGGGCAGAAAATGAAATATTTCTACTTGATAGAAAAGAAAAAATGTCCCAAGTTAAGATGCAGATGAATTTCTGACTTGCCAGCAACTTAAAAAGAAATGTGTACTCCCATCTTTACTGGTGTGTGTGTGTATGTGTGTAAGCTCACCCCGTGCACATTCTCAAAACCGCTTTTCTCAGCATAGCACTTAGTGTGAGGGGAAATAATAATCACAGAGAAAGAGTTTTACCTCACAGTATTAATTTATCTCAGCAGCTTACACATACACCGGGTGATCAGTAGTTCTAGAAAGAATCTCTGGATCTAAAAATTATCCTTCTTGCACAATCTTGGATTCAAATTCCTTGCCCAAATATGCATGCGAATGTCAGTACATAAAGTGCATTCATGTAGCATGGAATCTTCTGTTGAGCACTGACAGCTCCACAGTAAAAATCCACGTATAACACTTTTTTAATATGTGTGTGCATTTGTAAAATTTTATAAATCCTTTTAAATGCAACAAAATAACATTTTTCTTTTAAGCTAGTCATCTTCAGAAGAACTGGAGGTGCTGATAGAGTAATTGTGTTTATTCTTCCAGTTTCACAATTTCTGTCTTATAAACATTGTTTTTGTTGGGCTTTTGTTGGAGCATTATTGGGCTCCACGTTTCCCCTTCTCATCTGATGTTTTACAAATATTTTTCTAATTGCTTGAGACAGTGTGGTCCAATAAAATTACATCGACTTTCTGCTGAACTTGTTTGTCTGATCCACTGCCAAAAGTTGTAGGCAGCTAGGAAGCACACTTGGTCTCACTTTCTTTCACTCCCCCTCTTCGAAGGCAATGCTTTCAGACAGCCCTCTACCCTTAGGAGAACGTGGATGGGAAGACTCAGGGATGCGAGGCATGCGTTTTCCATTCTAAGCCAGGCACTGCCTCCTAGCAGTTTTAAGACCGCTGAATCTGTTTCTGTCTGTAGATTGTTGCGTGATTAAGTTAGTTAATACAGGTAAGTCACACTTTGTAGTTACTTGATATTTCAGTACTTGTTTTGGCTCTGGGCCCGTTCATGTTTCAGCGTTTGAGAGTTTTCACTCTCAGCCCTAATGCAGTAGTTCTTCATCTGATGAAGGGCAAATTACAGCTAGAAGTATCTAGAAGGTGTGTTGCCTTGTGACTCTGAGAGCCCACTTAAAGGAGGTACAAGGGGATATAACAGCTGACATACGTAGCTGTAAAGCATTGTATATTTTTACAGTGACAGAGATATTCAGAGGAGAATTGCAGTCCTGTGGCTCTGAGTGTCTGAAAAAGCTAACAGAACAATGAACTATTATTCTTGAGTCTTGATAACAGAGTGCCTTATAATGAGGGATGAATTCTAAATAGCTGTAGACTGAAAATAGACCCTTCCCTTTCATTGTCATGCACACATTGCTGTTTATGATCGCTTTGTCAGACACTTTCTCCATGATATTACAGCTCTTCTATTTTTTTCCCTCATATAATGAAAGTCTAATTTCTTTCTATACAGTACACAGGTTTGTTGGTTGCTGGTTTTCTTGGGTTTGGGAGTTTTTGGGACAACCATGTGTCTCATTTCATGTCCATTTTCAAGCGTTTGCTTTCCATGTGCCACATTTTGCGTGATGGAACATGATCAGGCCCAAGATCTGCTAAAATCATTGGTTGCTTGATATCTGGAAATGCTTTTTAAGTACCTTGATGTAAAAAACAAAAAAATAAAAAGCAAACAATGCTGGTTTGCCACAGTGGAACAGATACGGTATGTGATCAGTTAGCCACAGCCCACAGATAAACACAGACAAGCTAGCAAGCATAAACAGAAACCACATTACTGTCCCACTCAGTCTTCTGGTCTAATGTTTTTGAAGTGATTTCTAGAGTCTGAAAAGCAAACCAAGAATTTTCAAGGATGGATAGCTGAGTTTGACATTATTTGATATTAGGCGTCTACAGTTCTTTTTAATCTTCAGCATCAGTCACCTTTTTAGTCATCTTTCTCCCCAGTTGGTTAATAATGATGTGAGTTGTATAATGGATGGTATTTATCAATGCAACCTCATTTAATTTTTAAGAGCAGCATAAAGCATAAACATTCTATCTCTGGCTTGGGCAAATTACTTGACATCCTTAGTAACATAAGAATACCTAATAGTAATTTCAGAGAGAGTTTGTTGAAGCCTCCAGATGTCAGGGGCTATGGAAGTGCAAAGTATTATTACAGATGTTTCTCATAATAATAATACATCAGATAGCAGGGCAGAAAAAGGAATTAAGGTCCAAGTACTTCAGTCATTAACTGAGCTGAACTCCCACTAAGGTCTATGTGAGTTTTGTTCAAATAAGAATTACAGAACTCAAATGTAAGTAATTATTTCCAATATGGGATGTTTTATACTGCTTTTCCAGCCTTGTCTTTCTAGAAGCTTGAAAGTAGTCAGAGTATATTGTCTCACTGTATGCAGAAAGCAAGCTTGCCAGCATCAGGCTTGGTAGCATGGGGAAAGTTTGACTCAGTTGTAGATACACAACATCAAGGCTTACGTCTGCAGAGCTATCAGCAGTGTGCCTGCTGCAGAGAGAGACATATCCCAGTTTAAACCAGCACGAGTACTGCAGTCTCGTCGTGTGGTACAGCCTAAGTGGAAGTACTCGCTGCTACACTTACAGTGCTATTGGCAAGACTGGGGCTAGCTTGGGCGTGCCGAAACATAACACTGTCACTCCTCTGGCTGTGGTAGCAGCACATCTTCTGTTAATGGCACACCAAAACCCAGAGGATGAGGAAGCTGCCGTTGAGTTTGATTAAAGGTATTTTCAGTGGGAGCTCCGCCTTTTAGAGACTGCAAGCTCTAAGGGTTTTTTAAAAGTAATTTATGAAACAAGGAGATGTAAACAGACCAGGTACTTGTGGGAAGAACAACATATAACTGCTTGTTTCAAAGGCCAATTCTGTTACAGCACTTAACATGTTTAGCAGCAGTTTGGTCATAGTGTGGATAGCACTGAGCTTGTTCAAATAATGCTTCTTCAACACTATGAAATTCTGATAAAATTCAGACATTTAGAATGTGTCTGAAATTTTGTTAAGATACATTTAGGTGTGTATTCATTGTAGAACTTGCATCTTCTTTGTTGTGAAGTCAAATCCTGCAAAATTCTAGTTTTTCTTGATGTGAATAGTAGGTTGCAGTGTATGTGGTGTACAGAATCTTCTGAAATCCTGTTGCTCGAGATAGTGGGTGGAAGATTATTTGTGTCCTCCACGTCTGCATCTGAGACACAAAATTGTAGTTGTTTGTCACTGGTATATCTGTACACATGGAGAGCAAAAAGAGGACTGGCATAAACAAAATGTCATATACATTCAAATTTTGATTATGATAAAGTAACCAATCTGGCATCATTACAAAAATGGAGTGCCAAAAAATATTAACCTGCCAGCACATGAAGGGTAAGCCCCAGATTTCTTTGTTTTAGTTCATTTAAGTAGTATGAAGGTTAAATATGTTCATGAAACCTCTCAGATCTAGGCTCTGTTCCCAGTTAGATACAAAGTGTTAGAGTCTTTAATCATGATGCTTCTTTCTGTCCTCTAGTAGCTCCAAATCAGGTGTCTGGAGGGGATTTGCCATGGTGTACTAGACATCAGCAGTATAAAAACAATATGTGAACTGATCACTAAACTCCCCTTGGAATCAGTGGAAGCAAAATGAGTGTGATTCATCTATGCTGTGTAACATTGGAATGAGATGTCTCATGCCTTAATAGTGCTGACTTTTCTCCACAGGCTATAGAGGGATTCTTGAGAACCATCTCAGGTATAATACTCCAAGCCCTGCTAACCTGTTGGCTGTCTTCTAATGCTGTCACGTTCAACAGTCCATCAGCTGAATTTCTTTTGCCTTAAATTATTAGCATTACTGGTGATGATATAAATCATAAATGACCTGGACACAGAATTAGAATGTGTCTTAATTAACTTGCAGATGACACCAAGTTGTGAGGAGCTGTTGACTCTATTGAGGGTGGAGAGGCCTTGCAGAGACATCTGGGCAGTCACTAACCACATGACATTTAACCAGGGCAAATACTGGATTGTGCACCTGGGAAGGGGCAACCCTGGCTAATCCCATAGCCTGGGGAATCAGATGCTGGAGTCCAGCCATTCTGAGAGGGATTTGGAGGACTTGGTTGACAGCAAGTTAGACATGAGCCAGCAGTGTGTCCAGGCAGCCAGGAGAGCCAACTGTATCCTGGGGTGCACCAAGCACGTCATTGCCAGTCGGTCCAGGGAGGGGGTTGTCCTGCTACACTGTGCTGGTGCGGCCTCACCTTGAGTACTGGAAGCAGTTTTGGGTGCCACAGTGCAAGAGGGACACAAAACTATTGGAGAGTGTCCAGAGGAGGGGAGAAACAAGGATGTTAAAGGGCTTTTTGCTGAGTGGGGGGTTGGGCACTGGAACAGGCTCCCCATGAAGTGGTCACAACACCCAGCTTGGCTGAGGTCAAGAAGCGTCTGGACGATGTGCTCTGTCCCCTGCTCTGACTTGGCTGGTCCTGTGCGGAGCCAGGACTTGGACTTGATGGTCCTTATGGGTCCCTTCCAACTCGGGATATTCTAGGACTCTAGAATTCTATGATCATCATCAAACAAGAACTCTGAAATTTTAAATTATTGTTGGAATAAATACTTCATAATCCTCTAATGATTATTTATTAACATTTTGGGTTTTTTATTCTTTTCTATTGTAACTACTCCACACCCAATGTCATGTAGTGCAAGAAAATAAATCAGCTAGCACTGCTGTATGTCTGTTTTCAAAAGATGTGTGAAGAAATACATTGGCTTGTATACTTCAGGTATTTATTAGCACAGCTATTAATACCTTATGTGCTTTATTAAGTAAGTAGATGGAGATTTTGGATTGATTGACTATACAGCATTTTTTCCCTAACACCAGGATTTGTGGTGTTACTTTTCAGGAGGTAGCAAGCTCAAAAACAAGGTTAGCAGACGCTTGAAAATTTACTGGAATGGTAATGCAAGTTGCAAGATTCTCAATGATTGAGCCTTGAAATACTTTGTAGTAAGTCTCAATACCCCGTAATGTTATGATGTAAGTTAGATGACAAAGCCAACGAGACATACGTGGTTGTTTTATGAGGAGTGCTGAAAGAAGTTGTCATTAGTTCAGGACAAGAAAGATTACCCAGAACTCACAATTCAAGTATGACTTGCCATGTTTGAATTACCTCGTGGTTTTTGCTAAATTAGCTTAATGGTGTAAATGTAAAATGGGAATCTGGAAGAATATTGATAGCCGTGATGTTTGATAATATATTGTGAAAAGAAAGTGGTAGTATTTAGGAAAGATTTGATGTTGGAAAGCAGAATTAGCTCTATTACTAAATAAACATTTGGAAAATCCAGCTACTTCCATGAGAAATGCTGGCAGCCCTAAAGAAAGCAGCAATCATAGAAAGTCAGGTATCATAACAGTGAGGAAACTCACTGGAAGTTTGAGGTCTGAAGTTCCAGCAGCTGAAGAATCACAGTTCGTCAGACAGCTACAAGGAGTTAAGACTAAAATTTCTAACTGCAGATCTTGAGTGGATGAGTAGCAAATTTTCATTGCATTTTTCAGAAAATGCAAGTGTCCTTTTCCTGATTGTACAGAGCCCCCATCAGTGGCACTGGGATATTCACCAATAAAAAATACTAAGCAAATGAATTTTTTTTTGTTCCCTGTGCATTTAGCATATGATTTAAAATGTGAACTGACAGCAAAATGTAACAGTAAGTGTGATCTTTATGTTTTTGAAAGAAGCCTTCCCAGCCTGGACAGTAGACTTTCTTAACCAAAATCTTTTACTGTGAAGTTGATGATGGTGGGGAAAAAAAAATTATTATACTTGACCATTAAAAATGACATATTTGAGTAAATTTTCATAGCAGCATTAGCAGATATGAAAGGTGGAGATGATTTACTGGTGATGATTTACTGGTTACAGATGTCCCCTTGAGTCATTAGTAAGACTTCAGAAATATCCCTTTTATTTTTTAGTTACGGTCTGGTGACTCACCATTTCATGCCATCCAGTGTATCACATTGTGTTAGAAACACCAGCCTGCTCTCCGTTCAGGCAGACACAGAGAAGTGCTGTATTAATAACACTGCTGTGGCGTAGCTGCCTCCCTTCCATGTCTTGAATGGATGTGGTGGCCTGTGTATAGAAATCTGAATGACAAAGTCACTTACAGTTGTTAAAAGAAAGGAGGAAGGAAATCATCCTTTGTCAGAAGAAATGGTTCCTAGTTAAAAAGACATGATAGATTCATTGCCAGTAGAGTTCCTTACTAGTACCCATAAAGTAGGTAGTTTAGCTGGGTGCTTAGGTCTCTTAAATGAGAGCAGTGTCCTGAGTTCTTACCATTAATTAAGGAGAAGTGAATTTTGACCAGAGTTATGATTTTCTAATGTAAAATTTCATATCCAGCAAAATAGAAAAAAAAAAAAAAAATCTCTAAACCTTTTGAAGGCTGTGTTTCAGTTTGTGGTATTTTACCAATAAGTATATAATTTCAGGAGCAGATTTCTCTCAGAAATTCTTCATTCTTCTGTGAGACTTTTTTTCCCCTAGACCAGTCCAATAATTATTTTGCCTATTTCTCAGCGTCTGTAGACACTATCTCTTGTTTTTGGACTTCCTAATATTGAATATCAGGTAACTTGGTCATGCCAGATTGCCCACGTTTAGTTTCACTCTGTAAATAGCTTTTGTTACAAGAATGTGCCACTCTTGGAGGATTTCTGTGCAACAGAAAGGCGTTCTGGAGGTATGTGTTCTCAAAACAGATTTCACTGAAGTGTTGGAAATGTCTGTGTAGATTTTTCTAGCATTTTTAAAGTATAAATTTAAACTATGTGACTGAATAAAATCCTTTTTTTTCTTCTTTTGCTACCTGGCAAAGGAAGGGACCACCTCTCAGTAAGTTATAGCTGTTTTTTATATTTGGTATGATGAAATTAAGGTTAGGTTCCAAACAAAACTATTTTACTCAACAGAAATAAAACTCTGATCATTATGTACAGAGAAGCCTGTGTTTGTACTTCGACTAGAAATCAGACTAAAGCTTTGAGTCTTCTGCAGTTGGCACTTAAAAGTCTGTGTGCAGATGAAGTTAAATAACAAAAAGATAGTGTTTTTATTATATTTTTCATGTTTTATTGTATTTCTATGGCTCACAGCACTCAGAATTTGGTTGCATTTCCAAATACTATTGATACATGATACATGATTGCATTAATCGGCTTTTTCTTTCACACAATTAAAGAATATATAGTTCTTAGTGAAACTAAATAGTTTCCCCAGCCAAAGTAAAAGGATTTTTGAAATGCACTAAAGCATTAATTTCCTTACTATGAAATGGTGAAGAAGGGAGGTTGTACTCTGCATGCAGGAGCAGGTTGATTGCACAAGGCTCTTCAACGGATTGGGCAACAGGCCTGTCAGAAGGTTGTAAGTCAGTGGGGAGGTGGGCAAAGGGTGTGCTGAGGTGGGTGCTGCTACCAAGCACCTAGTGAGAGTACTCTGCCAAACCTCCTCCTCAAAAGCCTGCCAGACCAGGTGGGAGCATGAGGGTCAATGGCAGCCTTTTCTGACCCTTAGAGTCTGCAGGGGCAGTGCCTCAGCTGTCATTGTGCCCTTGTGAAAGCATTCAAGCAGACGTGTCGGAGCAGAAGGCACTGTAAGCAAAACGTTTGTGTTTTCCATGGATCCTCTGGGGCTTTAATACTGTAATAAAAATAAATAAATAAATCAATGAAAGTGTAAATACCATTCTGTCTATACATAAATATCATCAGTCTGGAGGTAAAAAAAAAAAAAAGAGAAAGAATTAGTACTTTCATTCATCCTATATAAAGATGTTAAACTAGATTGAAACACTGCTTTTTCCCCAGATAGCTTCTTGAGTGTAGTTGCCTCATGTTAAGTGTCCTCAAAATATATACAGGTGGTCAGAGAGAGCATCTTTGATAGAATTGCTCCTGTTGATGAGTTACATTTACCATAGCAGATTTCTTGTAAACTGGACATTTCCTGTTCCTTCATATATTATTACTGCCACTGATATGTAAAGAAATTGAAAATTCACTATTACAGTGCAACAACTAATCACACCTTTAGAATGAGTGACAATTTGTAATTTTGTCTCCTCAGGGAAAATTCTAGTGACTTTACATTTTTCTTATCTTAAGAAAGTGCTTAGTTCCACAGAGAATCATCAGAATGGAAATCTCACTGTAAGATACATGTTTCATGGACTCATTTTGCTTTTTGGCAAGAGATTGAAACCCTCCTGGAGGACAAATATTTTTAATTGTCATTTTGCTCTTTTATTACCCTATTCATGCTTTCAGGAAAGGTTCAGGAAACCTGTATAAAGGGGATAAGACTGCAAAGTTATTTTTAATTCCTACTTATTGGAGATGGGACTTGAACATAATCCAAATTGCACATAGGCACTAACTATGGGGAATCATATAGCCAAATTTTTATTTCATGGCTAAGGTGACAAGGAGAATTTGCTAGCAGAGAACAACTACTAGATTTCCTTCTCAAATGCTGTAGCTGTTGTTTGTGACAAATGTTATTTTATGTATATAAAATTATGTGCCCACACACACATTTTTCCTTGACCATAGGAAATGTCTCAGAATCCCATTTTCATGCTTTCACAAGATCTTGTAAGTAGACAAGGAATCTTCTGGACAGATGCCAAGGCATAGCCCACTTTGTGTTCTTCAAGATGGATAATATGTTAGCAATATAATGCAGAGAATCTCTGCCACATGAACCAAGAATTCAGGACACAAACCAACATGCCCACAGGAGAGGTTTGTTTCATCTGAACTTGGAAGAAAAGGACCTATGAAAACAAACCAATTTACTTTCAATCCAAATGATCAGCTGAAGAGATTCTTCAGCAAAGGACCTGAAACAGATATTGATGCCTTTTCTCAACAGTCAGTTCAGTTTCCTTTTTTCTCCTGTTATGATAAAACCTCAAGTTCTCATCCAGATCAGGCAGAGGAAGTTATTTGAAACCCGTTTGGCTTAGGGTTTTGTCTTTCCTGAAGATATTAAAGCAGTTACCAGTCATCTTTATAATGTGGCATAAATTTACAGTATTTCCAGTAAATGGTTTCGGTAGGAAATATTTTCTTCCTCTGTAAAAAGAACCTTTCTCCACAGAGATTTGAGATTTCAAATCCTTGGAGGGTAACACTCAGTCTCTGGAACAAAGGTAGCTTATGGATCAGCTTAATCTGTATGGCATGTTACATACTACTTGGGTTTATAAATGATGACTTTACATTCTAGACTGCAAAACCTCCCAGTCTGTATTAGTGTGTTAATGCTCTGGCTTTTCACCTTTTAAAAATTTGGTTAAAACTTATTTCACTGAAAAGTGAAAATGAGTTTAGCAGCCCGGCATGACTCTGTTTTGTCTATTACACCATGGAGTACAGTTAGTGTAACTGGCAAGACACCACTGAAGAAAACATCAGAGACGAGAGCAACTCCTTCCTTTCCAAAGAAGTGCCAAAACCCACTCTTCTGTTTTCACAAGTAAACAGCAAAGGGCAGGGAAGGGATACTTGAACTGTGTGAAGAGTGGAAGTTTTAGTAGTGTCCCATTGCAGTAAATTCTTTGTCTTGATCCCCAGTTCTGCAAGTCCTTGTTAGGGAACACAAATTGAAGATAACAAAATGTCCATGGCTAATCCAAACTTAAGCACTATTCTGTTTCTCAATGTTTTAGATAGGAAGAGACTTGATATTTTCCAAGTCTGTAGGGTAAAAAGACATTTCTTAAATCTTCCATTTATTTTAATGGTGAAGCTTTAGTGTAGTGTGCTTCCAGTAGGTGTCTTTAAAGCATTGGTGTCCAAAATAAATTTTAAGAAAGAAGCTTTTATCCCTAGGAGATACTGGGAACGCATTAAATTCACAGGAAATACTGGCACTTTCTTCAGTAGCGTGAGATTCTGCCCTACATGTCCAAAAGAGTGAGGCTGCCATTTAGCTCAAGTCTTGAAAACATAGAGAAAAACTGGAAATCTTCTAGGTTAAATTTACTGCAGGGGAATATGCAGCAGCCTTTGCCCTTTCTAGGTGCAATGTAAACTCTTGGGTTGCATGATAAGCTCTTAGCAAGGCGTCTGTCTGATCTGACTGGTCTCTACCACTAGGACTGTGATTGTGTAGCACAATAGTCTGTGTTACTGTGTTCATACATCTTCTGTACCTGTAAGTAGCCTCAAGAACTAGATTCTTGTCTAGGATATGTTTTGTTTGCCATAGTTGGTCAGTCTATACAAACTGAAAACTTGGCCCCCAAATATTCCTATTGACACATGTGAATTTCTTGTGTTTTTAAGTCTACAGAGAGTAGCAATAGAACAATTAAAAAATACTTGTTGAAGTAGTCAAACGGTAATATTGGCAGAGAAGGAGCTGCAGATTTTTATTACTCTATGAAAATCTACCAAATTCAGGAATTCCTGGTATAAAATTTTTGCACTTTGAAATGCATAAAAGGAAGACTACATTTTCACATGTAGATTACTAAATTCTCTGAAAAAGAAGGGAAGGTATTACTGTGGACTCTTGCTTTGAGTCAGCCACAAAGCAGTAGGGTAATTTTGTAACGTAGGAGAACACTCAGGGTATCCAGCAGCAGAATCCCCTCAGACCCAGACCAGTAACTCTGGGGACTTTATCACTTCTCAAGAGGAGTTTATTGCAGAGAGCAGCCTGGGTTACATTAACAGGATGCTACACTGATCTTTATTGAGTCAAAGATGTGCAAAAGTTACTTAGTCTAGGAAAAAATATTTTAATTCGTTCTACTTTTGAGTCTGTGGGTGGGCCGTTGGGGATCCACAACCATTTTCAGGTTTTGGGCACATTTCTAAAGTAGACATATCTGGGTTTTCTTCTTTATTATGGTCAAAGAAGAGTACATTATCTGTGGCAACTTGTAACCACTTTAGAATAGTCTTGAAGTGGTGAATTATGAGAAATGTTTTCTGCAGATCTTTTCAGGGATAAAAAAAAATTTTTGGCCAAGTGGTTATTTTTTTTCAAGGCTTCAAACAACTTCCTAATACCGGCCTCCTTCAGTTTTCCTTATTCTCTTTTTACAAGAAACATGCTTACTGTTTTGATAGGTTTGGAAGTAAAATAACAGTCTTTCAGCACCTTTGGTTTTAATTTCCTCTGTGGTCAGTGTTCTAAGTTTGGTGGCTTTATTGTCACTCTTTAAGCCTTAATTGCTGCAGATCTTTTCTAAAAAATACACTGTCTAGTGTAACCTTTTATTTTGAGGAGTTCTGGGATGCTGTATTCACAGCACCTCAAATGTAAATGAATGTGTAAGTACAATACTGTTATATAATTGAAGGAGGAAGGCATCAAAGGTAGAAACGGTTTCCGATATAACTGAACAGAAATCGCCTAAGCTGTTATAGTTCTTGGAGAAATGCTCTGAAGAAAGCAAAGCAAGCCAAATGTTTCTCTGTACTAGAGGGAGGGAGGTTTAGATTGGATATTAGAAAAAAGTTCTTTACTGTAAGAGTGGTGGAGCACTGGAACAGGTTGCCCAGGGAGGTGGTGGATGCCCCATCCCTGGGGACGTTCAAGGCCAGGTTGTATGAGGCCCTGAGCAACCTGATCTAGTTGGGGGTGTCCCTGCTTCTTGGAGGGGAGTTGGACTGGATGACCTCTGGGGGTCCCTTCCAACTCTAATCATTCTATGATTCTATGATTCTATTTGGGTTCCTCTGGACTAAGTAGTAAATGCTAGACATATAGTTTGTAACTCCGTGCCCTGAGCCCAGGAGGTGTATGAAGAGCTCAGGGGAACTATTTAGTCAGAAGACGGTCTAGCAGTGAATGAAAAAAAAACCTCAACACTGAAAGAGGAAAATAGGGAAAAGCAGAGTTACTTCCTGGAACTCACTGCAAATAGGTTTTCGTCAGATCCCACCCAAGGAACATCACTGGGGAGTTTTATCAGACGGTACAGGAAATGCAATGACTTATGTTTTTTCTCTCTCTGTTCCAGTATCTTCTCCCAGATATTCCTGGATTGTTTCCTTTGGTGTCCTCTCTGCCCAAATCACGGGGTGTTGCAAGAATGAGCTGGAATAAGGGCTGGAATGCAATATCTAGGCTGAGAGCTTGTCATATGAAATGTCCTCAGCAAGGAGCCTGGGTGCTTATTTAGGAAGGGTTAGAGATTTGAAGGAGTGTGTGAGAGCAGCAGCATAAGACTAGGAAAAATGCTCCTTCTCTGTCTTCACCACCAAGCAAATCTCCCCTGGTTTGCCAAGTATTTTGTTCCCCAAACCAATACGATATGTCTATTAGAGATTTCATGTAGAAATTAAAACAGATAGGACATGTTTCCAAAGAAAGCTATCCTTCCAGGCGACCACTGTTGCTTGCTGAAGGAGTTAGAGTCAGTTGGCTGATAGATTTGCCATCAGCTTTGATTTCCTGTGCTAATAGAAGTTTTGTGGGTTTTTTTACAAAAAAAAAAAAAAAAAAGAAGGTACATATCATAGGAGCCAACTATAACATTTCTCTGAAGCTGTGTTGTTCTGCTACTATGCTTTTCATTGGCTCGGGTTTCACAAACAAGGGTCTTGCTCAGCGTATGGTTTTGACATGGTTTGCAGTTTTGTACCTTGGAAATACCTTTCTTGTCTAGGCAATAGTTATTGATGAATGTTTTCAGTTTGGGATGTTGATATAATATACTAAAATACCTAAATCACTTCAGACCTGACACTGGCCATCTTCTGATCTGCAACTGTCACACTGAGAGGATGCTTCATTATTTTGCAGTATATTCTATGGACTGGGATGTTCTATAAGCTGGTTAAAGAGTTGAACAATATGAACAATTCTCTCATCAAAATACACCAGCTGAGGAATATAAATATATGTACACAGTAGTGAAAAATACAGGAGACATCCTCGAACAAGGACATCTTTGGTAGCGTTACTGCTTCTCTGGAAATCCCGAGGGCTGTATGATGCCAGCACAGGAAGGTGGGGTACTGGATGGATTTAAAGTAATGCAGTCATTTTTCTAGCTATAAACTAACTGTCACATTCAGAAACTTATTCTCCAGTGCAGTAGTAAATAGAATTAATTAAAAAAAATCAATTTTATGAATAGTAGAGGAATTATTTGCAAAATACATCTTTTCATTATTCATTTGGGGGGCAGGGAAGGGGGACTAAAATTTAATCAGTGGATATCTTTATGGTAAATATATTTCCTATTTTCTCTTTTGCAATTAGTGAACATGAGCAGTTCTTACAATTGTTTGGCCTCAGCTTATTTTAATCAGGATTAAAATGAGAAGTATTTTGTGTAAGAATTCTGGCTTCATTACTGATTAATTAATACCACCCAGTTTCAGAACATGTGAGTAATAAAGTCTGCAAAGATACTGGCTTTATGTTTTCTCACAGACAGTGTAGTAGTGAGCCAGAAAATGAATTATTACATGTCACGCCACTTGATGAGGTATAATTCTGTTATGGAGCTGAGTTTAAATTCACTTTGACAGATCCATTGCTCACACTGTCATAAAACAATCTATTTTTATGCTGTCTTTCTGTGTATAAAATAAAAAAAATGGTAAGTTTGTGCACTACTTCCCTGTTAATTCACCATCTCTACAACAGCGACCTGTGTTTCAGTCTTTTCTAGAATGATAAATTCCCATCTCTATATAAAATGTGAGATGCTTTCAGCAAGGGAGGGGATTTCAGTTCTTTTACAATAGTTGTGCTTATTGAGGCCTCAGAAGGAAAGACTACAAAAGGTCCTCAAAAGATGCCTGCTCTGTGTCAACTGGCTTTGCATCAGCTTTCTCAAATGAGGAGCTGATGTTTTCATTCTGATTGGAAGGAATGTGGAGGAGCAAGAGAAAAAACTTACACACTTGTTGGTAATTCCTAGCAAGCAGATTTAATGCTATCAGAGTTGTTGCTCTAGAGCTGCCTGCAGTTATCAAGCAGCTCATCATCCATGCTAACTAATCAGCAACAATTGGGTAACCAAGGTCTGCTGGTTCTTGAGCTCCCTGGCTACTGGAGGAAGCAGAGCAGCAGGATCAGGTTGTCCTGGGTCATGCTGCATGGCCATCTGAGTCCTTGGGGAAGCCATGGTCGTCTCCTGGATATGAAGCTTTTTGTGAGCTTCTTCTTTAATCTTTGATGTATGGACCTTTTACCTCTTGAAATGTGGATTGTAGGTTGAGGACATTCCCTGTAAATTTTAAAAGAATTTTCTTGTAATATCAGGAGCACTCGTCCTCAAACCCCACTCTGGCTATACAATCTGTGGCTCTCATTTCTCTACCTGAGCAATGTATGGGTTTTGACTTGCCTGCTAACATCCTGGCTCTTTTTTTATATATATTTTTCTTCCTTTCTGTTCTGTTTTATCCCTCCATTTTCTATAGTTTTATTTGAGGAAGGTGAAGTATAAGGAATGATTAATTCCTTAATTTTTCTACATGAGAAAGTGTCTAAGGTAATTTTTTTTTCAATTCTAAAATCTTTTCTCTCTCTTTACTGAATTTATTTCTTTACCATGTATCTTCACGTGCCCTCTTCCCGCACTTTTTCTTGACTGCTCAGCTGCTCCTTCCTGGATGCATAGGGCTGTTCACATTGCTACTTGGGCTTTGGTTCCTGGCAGAAAAATATTTATCAAGGCAAAGTATCTTTTCTACCCTGGCCTTCAGTAGTTTCTGTTCTGCTGAGAGAGAAAATGGCTTGCACCCATCCAATGGATGGATGAAGGATCTGGAAAAGGGCAGGTGAGGCAGAACAAAGCGTAGAAAAGATGAGTAACTTGGCCACTGTCATGCAGCAAAGTGCTGACAGAGAGAGAGGAATAGAAACCAAGAGTCCTGGTTCTCAAACTTGTATTCAGAACAGTAAACCATGTGATTTTTCCACAGTGTTATCCAGAAAATTCAAAGATGGAATGGCACACTTTTGTAAAACCAGTAATAGAGAACTACCATCAGGGAATGTAGTTTTACAATTTATACGTGTATATGTATACACAATTTATAAATGAGAGGGTGGGAAGGCGCACCTGGTGCTGAATGCCATAAACAATGAGCTCTAAGGGACTCAGGGAAATATTTTTATGTTGTGTGGTGCAGAAAGTTTTTATTTAACACAAACATTGTTAATAAACATGGATTTCTGTGTTGCCTTAGATTAGTGATCTTCGATATATTTTAAATGTCCCTTCTATCCAATTTCTGTGTGTCCACAACGAGAGGAAGAAAGACTCAGGAGCACATGCTTCAATCTGTCACAATCCCAGTTTTGTACAAATTAGTGCTAGTGTCACATCAGAGATGTTTTTCTAACAGAATACAGAACTCTTTTTCAAACAAAGGTGTTCGCTGCACCAATTAAAAATGTGTCTAAGGACATTATATTCTATTTTACTATCCTAAAATCCATAGATATACAGGTAAAGAATGAACATGTGGTTTTATAACTTGATTCAAAGCCTACTGAAAAAAAGGGGAGGGCAGATATTTTCAACAGATTGATTGAGTTTGGGATTTGGTCCCAGAATACATGNATAACCTTTTTTCCTACACTAAGCCCTTCTCTAGCTCTTCTCACAGAAGCAAAAGAATGGATATATTTTATTTTAATTACTCCCTTAACTTTCTCTTGTATCCGTTTTTGATGACCCCAACCCAGTGGCTAGTACATCCCAGGGATGTTGTTACTGTTTATTCTCTGACTCTCACACAGACTTTTATTATTTTCCTTAGCGTGCTGCAAATTGCATGCTCATCTGCGTCCTTCACTGCCTGGATTGCTTCATGCTGTTTACACAACAAAACAAACTATACAGCATCCCAGGGGCCCAATGCTGCTGCCGCAAATACCGGTGAATCTAATTGACAACAGGATGTGCCTGTGCTTTATGACGGGGAGAACCGAGCCCATCCCAGCCTGCCAAGCCGGAGCAATAAAACTCAGACTTCCTATTCTCACTCCGAGGGCCCTGAGAGGCAGGAATCCCTGGTTAGCAGTATCTCAGATTACCTTTAGCGCGATTCCTAATATGTTATAAGGAAAATTAGTATCAACATTTGTACTCATTCATTTAAGCCATTAATCCCATTGAAACTACTTTCAACAAGTTTAAGGTTTAAGACGGTCTCTTGTTAATTTCTAAAGCTTAATGCGAGAGTGTCACCTTATTTTAGAATACTCCATGCTGTGAGTGATTCAGAAGTGCTTTGACTGAAATCCTTGCTTAAGTCTAGCGTTTAAAGCAGTTTACAGCTGGATCTTTTATTATTACTTTGCCATTCCTCCTCTTCTCTGTGGAAGGCAGGGGAGTCTTGTTTGCCACCCTATTACTAATGAGGGAAACAGAAGATAAGGTGATGCTAACTAAACAGGCAAAAAAAGCAATTTAGCTCTTTCCTTTAAGTTACATTTGGAAAGAAATTCTCAGGAGCAGAATCTGAAGAGAACTTCTAGGTTTTGCCAGTGGTTACTACTTAGGGGAGATGGTGGTGACCAGCTGTAGAGGCTTTTTAGAATTGGTCATTTCTCGGATCCTCAGAGGAGTAAGCATTTCATTCCCACATGAACAGGAAGGAGTAAGGACAAGAGTGGGTGCATAAACATGCAGTAAATATCAGGCTACAGGAGCCATCCAGAAAAATCTGTATTTGTTATTTGGAGGAGATCCACACCATCCCTTGCGGACCTTTAGAAAAAGGCAGAGTTGCAGCCTGACAGATAATCCTGCCTGACTGCACCACTGCTGTTTCATTGCCTTCAGCCCTTCCTTTGCTATGTTTCTGTTCCTTCCCACCCATATATTTACTCCTCTGCTAAAGTAGGCTGCAAAGTTGGGAGGTTGGAGATCTGTTTCTAAGAGGGCAGTCAATAATAAATAAAAGAAGTAACCAACCAAACCCTTTTCTAGCCTGACCATACCAACTCAGGCAGTTTGGTGTGCTGTACACCGTGTACAGGGAGGAGAGTGCAGCATGGAAATATCACTGACTCAACAGTGACAGATTGCTCTAACGTGCACTCTGACCTATTGTATGGGAGGAATCTCCCTTCAGCATTCACATTTTGTTTCTTTGAAATCAAACAGTGAATCCCATGAAAACTGTTTCCTCCAACAAAATTGGCACTCACAGAAAAAATTATTGTAACAACTTCAGAATAGCAATATTAATACTGACCTTTTATTTTAATTGTTGCTATATTTCATATGGAGAAAAAGAAAAGGCATGAGATAGTGATGATAGCAGAGTACTGAATGGGCTCAGTCTGAAATCCTGCTTTCCTTTTCCGCTGTGTCACCCTTCCCTGGAAATCAAGGGTTTCATGCTGTCCTCTCTGCAACTCCCGAGGCCGAGCGTGTGGGCAGAGGCAGTTGGTTTGTGGTACAGATTGGCATGACAGTCTGTGTAAGACAAATATTCCAAACCTTCTTTCTGAGCACAGGAGGAAGTTTGCCATGAGAATGTGCATGTGTGTGGCTCTTCACTGGCTGGTAGCATCACCGGGTGTAACTCCTTGTGAACTGGGGTGGTTTCATCACGTTGAGGCTGGAGTTCAACTTGTGTTTTTATCTTTTGGCAGCAGCACTGGCAGAACCCTCGAATTCCTCTCTGTCCTACACCGGCCTGGCAAATGACACTGTAGTAGCATACGTGAACAGTATAGGCAGAGACCGAAGTAGTCAGGACTCCTTAGTAGCCTGAAGAGCACAGCCACTGAATGTGTAACTAAATCCCATGCCTGAATGTTGTAGGTCCAATTTTGGGGGCTTGACATTCGTGATGACAATTCTGGTATGAACATCTGGTCACTAAAGGTGTGTTGGGTATGTAGTACATCCACTTCATGTGGAAAGAAAAAAAGCGCAGTGAAATTGTGTAACACTTCCCATCCTGTTTTTTCAGGCATTGCCATTTTTTTCTGAAGAGCATGAACTGCAGGGTCTCTGAATGAGCAAGCCCATCTGCTTTGCCCTGCTGCTTAACAGCCAGTCTAGCCTAGTGAACGTTGTTTTGAGCAGCTGGCCATTAAACTATACCAGTCTGCAGTGGTTTTGAGTGGTGGTGTCATGATCTCATGCTGCACACAGGTTGATGTCTTTTTCTTTTAATTATTATTATTTTTTTCCAATCAGCTGTTCTCATCTTATCAGTATCTCTAACTGTGTCAGTAATGACAGAGGAGTAGATCAGTGATGGAAGGGAAGCTACAGGGATTGGAAGGTGGCACTTGTTAGAAGTGCCAGTGTCTTCTGGTTATAGGAAGAGAGTGTGTGTGCATCACTCAGTGACCAGCCAGAGATACACCCCAGTAGGTTAGAACTGAATGCAGAAACTATTGCAATCAGTTTGTGTATTTACTTCGCTTGTATTTTTTATTTTGGGGACTCTTCATGCCCTCTTTAGTTGGTCTGTTAAGAAGAGCATAGCCTGTCAATCCAGAAGAAAGCTTCCAATTGTGTAGCCTGTTGGAATCGTTTCATTAATAACATGTGTTTACTACTGGGAGAGGCAGACTTAGTGTGCTAAGATTTTGTTTGTCAGTCAGTCATTGAAACCCCGCTGTTAATGGCATACAATGGTTTGTGGTTATGCCACAATTTAACACAGGTTTAAAAATACAAACTAGAGCCTTGGTGGTCTGCTGAGAGCAGTGAGTGAAGCGAAGGTATTGGTTGAACCTGCCTCGTGGGCTGCTGGCTTGGAGTGCTGTATGAGCTAATCAAATTTATTAACTTGAGTCATGACTAGAATGCATACGCTCGTGAGTGTGGGTGGGTGCACCCAGGTTAGACTACAGTTTGGCTGCTTTCTGCAGAGAGGAGGAAAAGCAGCTCTTTGGCCTCCTTTCCACAAAGACAAATTGGAAACAGATATCAAGTAGACTTTGGGATCTCTGGCAGTCTAATAAAAGAAAGGTATTTTTTGTTGTCGTTGTTGTGGCTTTTATTTATTGATGTAGGGAATAGCGTAGAAAAAATTGCAGGAGTTTCAAATCTGAATACTGATGGAATTCAATGCATATCTGTCATTGTCATCGAGTTGCCCCCTGCATGCCATTTTAATGGTAATACTAAGGGCAGAATCTCTGACTCCACAATTACAAGGGCTCAGTGTGGTTGCCAGAAAAGGGAGAGGCATTTGGCTATACTGGAGAGACGGTCGTATATCTTTATATGAATCTTGACCTTCTGGCAGAGCTAGAAAGAGGCAAAGTAACTAAACCATCTTTCTTAATTCTAGTTAGAACATGGTAAGCTAAAATTCCTGTTTACCGCAGCACTGTGGAAATCATCATTTGTAACTGCAAGACTTGTTAATACTCTGAGAAGTATATATTCATCTCCAGAGAGAATTATGTCCGTTTCTCTATGTAATCTTTACAGCTCAAGATATTTTGTAGAAAACTCTTCTAGATTTAGAGGAAAGTAAGTGATATTTTTAAATGGCAAATTTAGGATAAAGTAAATCCCATGCATTCTTATTTGAGTAAAACAGCATTAGTTTTGATTCTTTTATTCTATACAGAGGTTTCATAGCTTCATTTATCCTAATCACTAAAATCGTAACTGGATAAATTGCTGTAATTTTAATATACATAAAAAGATTCATTCATGAAGGCAGTGAAAAATGTATAATGGTTTTAAATGTGTAAGGTTTGGGGTTTTGATGTTTCTGATATTTAGGTTATTAATATCCATTACCCCTGCACTATTATGCTTTCTTACTAAGAAGTTAAATTAAATGAGTTGAGCTTTGCTGTAGACACTTGTACTCATGAAAATACTAAGCTTGAGAATTTTCTATATTCTGGGCAAGGTAATATTTAGTTCTAGATGTGAGCTGGGACTATCCCTTGCGTATCTTCCTCACAGAATTCTTGCTCTTTGCTCTCCTGCCCCATCTGCACAACTCACAATGTACTCCACAACATACTTTTTTTTTCCCAGTTTTATGGGAGCTAGAGCAGAGCTTTGGAACAGCACAGCATCTGGGACTGCTTAAACTGTGGCAAGTAAGCAGAAGACAAGTGCTAATAAGAGGTGAAGACTGAAACATCCTTACACCCAACCATAAATCTGCACCTACTATAACTATTAAAGTCAGTGGGACTATTGTATATGGTGGCCTTTTGGGATAATACTACTATAAACATCTCCTCCCTCCCACTAACAGTGAATTATCTTTTTTTAAAAGTCTGGCATTTGGAGCTTCTTTGCATTTTGTCTCCATTACATCTGACTGTCCTTTCAAAGGGTGTTTAATTGGTTCTTCTGTGTTGTAAAGGTTCCTCTACGGCAGCAAACCAACTCAGTGGCAATACACAGGTAAATTTCACACTTGTATTACAAGCGTTTCTGAAGGAATATTTTTAGCAATTAGGGAGGGAGATTCTATGGGTTAATTCCCTTTTGGAGGTGGAATACTGCTTATATGTCCCACTCTAATTTCAGTATTTAAATTAGTTGGACTTGGGTCCAACATGATGACCTAGCCTTGCATGATTAATGAAATGTTGCAGTAGCAACTTCATGTTAGCAGTCTCTCAAACAAGCACATACACTGTTTGTGGTTGTCTTTGCAAACAGGCTGGCATGGGATATATATATCATCATCAGTGGTGAAGGATGATAGATAGGTCTGACATTTAGAGAAGTTCTGTGACTGTCACGAGAGTCAGCAGTGGTACTTAAGTATCATGAGATTCATTTATTCATCAGTTCTTGAATAAAAACCCCATAGTTGAAAACAGATGTCTTGCGGGTGAGCAATGTACATGATCTCTGATACCCATTCCACCAGGGTCACTCATTCTTTCCACAACATATGTTGGTCAAATGGTCAAATATGTTGACCATTCCTTTCCTTTTCTTGTAAACAGTATTAAACCATGACTGAGGCAGTGGCATGTAAGCAAATGCAGCTAATGTCAAATTTAGGGTTTTCTGTATTTTAGATCCAGTGTACTTCTGTCCAGTCATGACATTCCCTTTGTTTCAGAGTCTAACAGGAGTTAGGGAATGTTCTAAATGAAAGGAGGAGAGAGTTTGTGAAAGAGAACAAAGGATCATATAGGCTTAGTCAAACTTGGAAAAACATGGATGTATTGATCAATGCTATGCTTGATATTGCAAAAAAAAAACAGCCTTAACTTGGACTGACTGACGGAGGTGAACTGAACCACAAAAAACAACAAACAGATAAAAAACCCCAAGCAACAAAGATCCAGAAAAGGAGGAAATATTTTAACCAAATTAATGCCTCAAGTTCAGCCTGATCCACTTCAGACACATTGTTGTACAGGCCAGTCTATCTTACAGTCAGAACTGCACAGACTGTATCAGGTTGTGTCTTCAGCAATTTACATTTTTCTGTCCTGTTTTCACATGTTCACACTTTTCAGACAAAATCCTGCTTTGTGCCTGCAAATGTTTTCATTTTGTGCATTGTTAACGCTTTGAAAATCACATATTACTGACAATGTCTATGTCTGTAGTTGCAGACAAGGATAAAACGTGTTTGCTTACATGGTAGGATGTAGGGTAGGTTGTCACTGCCTGTGTATGTCTCGCATAGAGCATGGGCTGAACTCATGTTCATGTTACACATGTTGTCACCTATAAATATAGTGGTTTTTACTCTAGTCTGTCCTTTAGAGAAGGTTGGTATCAAGGAAACAAGAATGTGAGGTAGGAGACATTAAACAGCTCTGCTGCATGTCATACTTCTAAGGGGTTTTTATGTTTGTGTTTTATAAACTGAGCACATCTCCAGTGTCATGGACTTCATCTGAAATGAATTCTATTCGTTGTGTGGCATAACTTGGGTTTTAATAGTTCTAGATGGAAAAAACACAATATCAGAGTACTAGCAGGGAAAGACAGCATATCCCTCCTTTCACACTGTGCCATTAAAGCCTCTATTCCCCAGAAATTCAAGGAACTCTCCTTTCAGACATTGCATCTATTAGAGAGTTAACAAAGTTCTGAGGGTCCTTTCTCCCCTGCAAGGTGAAGAGAGTTAAAGTGGTGTAGGGTTTTGGCTGCAGAGCAAGGTGAAGGCTTTGACCATTTGAGTCACTACTTCAGCACCCTCCTCTACATGAGAAGTTGTCCATCAAATTTTGGCAAAAAGTTGCCACTGTAGATTTACCAGTTATTTATATACTTTATAGTCTTGCTGCAGCAGCTGTCTCAGATGCTCTAGAGGGATTTTCTGGAACTTTACGTTGTGTACCTACATATACCTTACATGTGTAGATGTGCATACATATTTTATGTGTACTTTTTTTTTCATTACATACCTGTGTCCTTATCTGTCTATAGAAAACACAGTGGAGTTTTTTAACTGAAATTCTAGGCAGTTAGAAGCGCTCTCACTCTAATGTGACTGTGAATAATACAAATGTTTCTAATATTTCTAATATCTTTTGCCAAACAGAAAACAAATAACATATTTCAGGTTGCCTTGTAAAAGAAAAGAATGACATCCTTTGGCTGGAAGGCAAATCAGAATATGTTTAGTAGGTTCTTAAATAAAATTGCATCGGGGAAATAGCAAGCTTAGTTACTGTGTGGTGTTAAAGTCTTTATCAATGTAAACAGGAGGTTGTTTTTGGTGGTGTGTGTCCCCCCCACCCCCCATTTGATCCTTATATTTGTCCTTTGTTTTGCACATTGTATTAATTTAATAGCTAGCGTTCCTGGAAAAAGAGTGGAATGTACAGAATTGGGATTTCATCAACCGAAAAACTATGGGTCAAAGCAGTCCTTCCCCCAAAGGTGCAAATATCTGTTTGTGTGGATGTGACCAAGTTTATCAGAACTAGTCTGATGTAAAAAGTAGTTTTCAACTGCTGCTGGGACAGATTTTCACATGGCACTTAGGAACACAAGATCTGTGTTCCATTTAAAACATCACCCAATTGAATCACACCCATCACACCTACTTTTAGGGCTTCAGAAGCAGCTAGCACAGTTTTTCTCTTCCACATTTGATGACATTCCCCATGTCTGAGTTTAAGATTTGAATTTTAAGGACAGAAGAAAGGAGTGACGGCAAAAAAATCCGATCTACAAAAAAAAAAATGATTCTGCCTTTGTTTTATGCTATCATCAACTCTGTGTTATCATCAACTCTGCATTTCACCAAGAGCATTTTATTGTGAGATGGTCCATTTGGAGAATGGACAGAGGGGTTCCAAAACTCAGACAGGTGTGGAATGATGCAAAAAAATGGGGTCTGTGTGACTGGAGATACTCTTGCTGTTTTGAATATTCTGCAGTTTAGGACTCAGATCTACATCTGTCAGAGAATGTAGCACTATATGTTTATATGTAATTATACTTATACTAATTGGATAAACAAGGAATTTGCAATAAAAAAGGAGTGATAGAATTTGGAAAGTTGATATCTGAAAGCCAGGTTAGCACAGCAACACACGGATTCACATAAGTGCCTGCCAGCTTTCATTTTCTGATGGTTCCAGTGTATTGTCAGTAACTAGACTTCCCCGAGTCAAGCACACAGGAAAGGTTCTTTACTGCCTGATGCCTCTTTCAGCTCACCTCACCTCTAGGATGGGCATCCTGTATGCCAAAGGAAGGCAGGCTGGTGCCCTATGGAAGGACTTGTCCTTTGATTTAAGAGAACTAGCAGACTCATCTGATTTTGCCTCTCTAATATTTAAATTGTTAACATGTCCCTGTTCTGTTTAACATGGAGAGAAATAACAAGGCTCTAGTTGCCACAGAGCATATGGCATATTTAAATGGGACCTGCCGAGGGTGTGGTACGTAACAAGTTCACTTTCATTGGAGCTATATAAATATTGGACAGTCAGTGCAATGACTAAGGTGTGTTAGAGTGCATGTCAGGGGTAAAATCCTTCTGTACCCTCTGGTTCTGCTCTGACTACCTTTTCCTTGTGTCAAAACAATTTTCCTTGGATAGAAGGGCGGTTCCACACTGGCCCTCTAGCCTCAGTCTGTGCTAGGAGTTTGCACACACAGAGCAATGTTTGACTAATAATCCTAATTTATAAACCATCAACAATCCTAAAAACAGATTAGCCAGTGAGGACTTTTTGTGACAAATACCATGGCACTTTTCCATGCCGAACCACATAAAAAGACGCTGGGTCAGAAAAATGCATTCATTTAGGATCAAGTCTAGCAGAATTCCCACGATTGCCAATGGAACAAGAATAACACCCCTGTTGCCAGACTTTTTCTAGGCAGTGGGTGGCCATGGATAGAGTGTTGTCCCTTCCCCCCACCAATGTAGTCTCTGTGCTAGAAGTTGATTTTTGTTGAAGCCCAGCAAGTACACAGTCTCAGGACAGCTGGCTATCAGCCTGCACTTGCATTCCTGCCTTGACTGCAGGGGCTCTGACAGCAAAGGTAACCGTGATGGTTAACTTCACTCCTGGTATGGCACAAGTCTGGTGGAAAACCTTAACGGCTCTGGAAACCCACACTGAGGTTCATGAACAAAGGACACAGGGATCTCTGAGCCACCTCTGTCACCTCCCTGACACTGCAGGGCTATGTGCTCAGGTCTTACGTCTCAGCAATTTATGTGTGCCAGAAGTTACCCTGACCTATTCAGCAAGCCAGAGAGAGCTCTTAAGCAATACAAGCAGCTAGGTTCCTCTGAGTGAACGTGGCGATGGGCGCTGCCTCTTTGCTTTGAGCACAGACCCAGGTGTGGGGAGCTACTTACAAACTATACAGAGAGACACAAAAGCCCACCAAGTAAACTACCTTACTCTGCAAGGTCAGTGCAAAGTGCTAGAGCAAGGCTAAGGACTTGAGAAACACATTGAGTCTCTGTGGAAACCAGAGCAGGCTTCAGCTACTTAGACAAAAGAGTCGGCTAACGGATGAACTTGGTCCATCTGTTGGGTTCACCAACATGACCGTATATTCCTCTACTCAGAGTCCTGTTTTCCATCTGAACAGAGTTTTCTCATCAAGCAGACGTTTTTAGAGAAAAAAACAACACAACTCAACAACTGAATAGTTGAAATAGAAACATAATTTTGGAAGATGATGAAAGTTAAGAAAATGGGAAGGGACCAGAGGCATAAAATATTATATTTGCCAGGTCCAATATTTACTTCCTGTAGTTCCAGAGCTATATGATGGGTGGATAAAGGTAAATGAGCCTTATTTATAGTAGATTTATGTAAATACAGAAGAACTTTTCCAGGACCTACATATATTCACCAAATATGAAAACTGAAGTAAATTATTACAGTAAAAACGTCAGGAGCTTCCCTGAGATCAACAAAGAAAAAAATCCTTAGTTCCATAGCCCCATCTCATATGCTAATACCCTTACCCTCCGCTGAGACCCACATCCATAAAGGCATGGGATGAGCTTAGTAGTGTATCCTGAATATCAACACCTCTGGATGTTTTACGCTAAAGGGAAAATTTAAGGGCCACTCTCATGTCATTCAGTGGCAGCTTCTGTCTTTTGTGGGCATACCCATAAAACACACGCTGCAGGTTGGCAGTGACTTTTCAGTCAAGCTAACTCAGACTTTTGCCAAAAGGGTTGGTTCCATCCGTGCCTTCCTGTGTTTGCTGTTGTGTACCAGCATCAGTGTTTGTGCCAACATAGCACACACTTCCCGACTGCGGGGTACGGGCAGCAGAGAACTGATCCAGGTGAAATCTAACTTGTGGTTGTTTTAGAGTGATTGCAGAGCTGCATCTCAGCATGCTATAACTAACTCCCTTTCTGCACTGGAATCAGCCTCTTTATTGTGGTTGTAAAATCACATTTGTTTAAGTCAGTCCAGTTCAGGCTGACTGGGCAAACACTGAATCGATGCTGCGCTGCATGCAGGAGTTGCCCTGAAGAAGCTGAAAAGCAGTTAGATTTGTCCCATAGTGAATTCCCAATGCAAGCATGGTCCTCAGCTCTTGCTGCTAATGCCTCTTCCTCCTCCTCCCCGCCATGAGCTGGTTGGTATAAGAGATACCTCGGGTTATGCACAGGCATAGCAGTGTTGTAGGCGTGCTACGTTATGCTCCGCTTCTGCTCAGCAGACATTTGCTGTGGGTGAGAGGAGGGGGAGAAAGGAAAAAAACTCATGAGCAGAGACTGCAGGAGCTCATGGGAAAAGACTCTCCACCAAGTTCCGTGTCCCAGATCTGCTGCCTGACTCACAAAGCTTTGCACGACCCCTTGATAGTCTTTCCCATGAAGCTGAGCTATCGTCCCTGCTTCCCTTTGATCATAAGTAATGCATTAACTCCTACACTGCAGTATACTTATTTTGTGTCCTGTGAATGCGAGGATGTCTAAGAAGTGGGCTAGACTCATGTATGTTGTCACATTCCTTTCAAAAGGATGCAGAAAAAGCAAAGTGTAGCCAGAAGTGTCAGTCTAGCTCAGTTTTTATTTTCATTAGCACTATCTAGGAGATGCAATACTTTGGCTATTGTAGAGCAAAGTTTATGGCGCTGCATTTCACTACACCTTTCACACAGCTCATAAAACAGATTTCCAATAGCTGTAATTTTAAATTTGTCTCCTTGGATGCAGTGGAAAATGTGACTTCCATGCTTTTGTGTGTGTTTACAGCACCATAAATAACACGCAGATCTGAAGTGTTTTAAGTACATCAATATGCTATTTTAAACAAAGTAGTGAAAATATGTACCACATAGTGTCCAGTTGTTTTTACTGCTTTCAAGGGTAAGATTTCTCCTGCCTGCCTAACTTTTAACTTTACGTAACTTTAAAAATTATTCATTTGTTGCACCTCAAAGTAAAAGGAGTTCAAAGTTAGATAAAACCTGGCACAGAGAGCAAGCATGAAAAAAGCCTGCATGGGATTCCTACTTAGGGCAATTTCAATAGACTTTCCAACGAAATTTCAGTCTGTGATAGGCTTAATATCAAAAATCTTTTGATAAAACAGTCTTTAAATTGATGTTTAGCATAGGAATAACTTTTAACACCCCTAGAAGTCTTTTTGTTAGTTAGTTCTGTTTGATTAGGGTCAGTCTCCATAATTGCAGTGGTGTGCTTTTTACACGGCACCAGCTCAAAGCTTTTATAAAATGATCATTGCTATGAAAAACTGCTGCTCATGTAGGATTACAGTAGTATCATGCGTTATATAAATAGTAGATAGAGTGTGTCAACTTGTTGGTTGTTAAATTTAACTACTGATCTGATAAAGAATATTTTAAGCAAATTTCCATCTTTTAGAGGTTAAAAGCTGGATATATGTATTTCTCTAAGGAATGGCTGTGCTCTAGCATAGAGTTTCAGAGTGTTGCTGAGCCTCTTCGCATGCAGGAGGACTTGGGGTATTTTGTCGTGAGCGTCACTCATAGAAATAGAAAGACATGAGTGTATTAAAAGGTGGTGTGGTCTCTTGGTCAAAAAAAGGCACCTGGCGTTCTTGAACATTCTGCTTCAATGAAGCCTTCACACGCCACACATGGAACCAGTAAAGGAGTACTGTTTCTCTCTTGAAATGGACCATGCTGTTTCGTTTGAAACAACATGTGTTTCTGCTGGGTGTTTTGTGGTTCTGTCTCAACAACATTACTCAGAGCTCAAATACAGCAGGTATCAGCCAAGGAGCTCTCAAGTATCAGAGGGACAAATAAATCATACTTTCAGGAGACACCCATCCCTTTCAAATAGATACACGACCGTACATCTGAGACACATCGTGCTTGAGAGAAATAGTTTAATCTCCTCCCTCTTCCAAAATTCGAGGTGCCAGAGGACTTACAGTAAGGATTTAAACCAAAGTCACAGGAGAGGGGGTAGAGGCCTCGGTGTGTTGCTGGAGATCATAAACCTTTCCAGTGGCTGTACCACCGGTGACCTCTAGTGCCCAAAGAAGAAAACAAGTGCTCAGAGTCTCCAAAGAGATTCTCTGCAAGAACCTGAAATACAGCAGCGTTCTTTCCTTTAATGATAGCGATTCTGATTGCAATATTTTAAATGCACAGTAATAACATCGAAACATACTATATTGAGGGAAGCAAAAAGATTTATGCTAATTTTTAAGACTCCAGACAATTACTTATTTGTAAAATGAGTACTGTGCAAGAATATTCACATTTGGATCATCTGTTTCAGGTATTTGTTGCTTCCTCACTCCAGGAAAAGGCATCAAACCTACATTGGCAATGTCATGCTTCATCCAGTGCAAACTACAACGTGGAGGCTCTAGGTGGACTCCAAGCTATGTACAAGGCTTAAGCAGGTAACGTTATTAAGCCTGATTGAATTTAGCTGGAAAAATGTCTAAGTACCTTCTCAGAGACCATAGTGATTCAGAGCTTGAGACTTTAGTTATTATGGCTTTTTTTTTTCATACAGCACTCCGTGGCATGCGATCAGGCTGTTGTGTCCTGTGGGAAGATGTAAGGATAGGGAAAAATATCTCATATGTTTCCTTCAGAGCAATATTGTTCAAAGCATTTCTGAACTTCACAGCTATCCTGTTATCTATGGAAACGACAGGCAGTCACAAGCATCCAGGCAGTCCATGCCACTTGGGCAAGGTGCCTTGGTAGATCCAACTTCCAAAGGCTGTATGAATATCTCCCTTGAAATGGGTCTCCATGTATCATGTGGACTTTAAGTAATGAGAAATTTTATTTTGCTAATGTTAACTCAAATAACTTTAACAAATAACTTTATTTGGTTAATGTTAACTAAGGTGTAACTAACAGATAAATTCATGGTTAGCAGCGTTAACAGAAGTGTATTAAGCTATGATCTTAGAGAAGCAAATTAGAGAGAAGTACTTGGAAATTAATATAAAGGAGTTGATATCTGAATGTATACATTAATACTTTATAGAGATGTATTGTAATAAATCCAAGATAAAGTCCAGAAATTATGCTGACAGCAGGGCTGTGAATCTCAGATCTATCCTTCCAAGACTGTACCCTAGGCAGCAGCAAGAAAAATTTTCCTCTTGCATCCTTCCCACAATTCTTAAGCACTTTGCTGCACCATAAGCCAGTTAAGACTTACAATAGTCTCCTTGCTGGTAGTAAAGGTCACTGGCAGTATGGACTTTGTTTTTCTCATACTGATAAAGGAGTTGAAGCTTTGAATGCTCTGAAATGAAATCTGTTGCAGAAGAGGTATGCAGATGCTGTCTTCCCTGATAACATTTTAAGAGGAGAATCCTGAGACGGACTTTGAATTGAAACTCCTGGAGGAATGACAGCATCTTCCTGCAGCACAATGCCAAGTGTCCAAGCTGCAGCGAAGCTCAGTGTTGCAGCCAGCCATTGCTGTCAGAGAACGAACATTTCCTACAAGATGGTATCATACAGGTTGCCACTCCAACTTGCCTTCATCTCACTCATCACCACACAGGCATCTAGTGCAGAGTTCTGGCCTTTCCTCCAGAAATGAGATGCCTCAAGCTCTTAGTTGTTTCAGCTGCTTATTGGGTCTGTTCTGAGAGGGCTAATGGCCTAGGGTCACAAAACTTCAGCATTCTTGTTGAACATCTCTTGAGTAAAAAATCATGTGTACGTAAGTGTGAGAAAGAGGAGAGTGCAAGAGAAAAAGAGGTGTGTCTTCCCTTCAGTATAAACCATGCCAAAGCTACTTGCACATAGAGAGACCTAAGTGCAATCTTAAAATCTGTGTGTTGGGTGGCAAAGCCAATTACATGACTTCATTTCTGATGTAATTTGATGACTGTGGGCAGTCAACATAAGTCACCTAGCTACAACCTTTTAAGCTTTCTGCAGCTTACATAAGAACTTAACAGGATAGTAAATTATAGTAACTGACTGTATACAAGTACGGCAAAACTTCAGAATGGGGAAACTTTTTTATTCTAATAAAGGCATAGGAGAGGTGCTGACTCTCAATTCAAATGTGAGCAGAATATTAAGAACATAAACCTTTTTGTCCTGTTACCGTGTTGTGGTAAACATGCCGTGTTTTATTATTCTATCCCTCTTACGCAGTTGAGAAAACAAATGAGGTGCAAACCCCCAATTTTGAATAGGTTAAATTTAAGGAAGTTGCAGCCGTCAGACAAATGAAATGCTTTACTCTCTAAACATTCCTACTAAACATCTGGGAAATCTTAGCTTAAAAATAGTGCAGCAGGCACAATGGAAAATCCTTGAGAGTGATGACAGCTCTGATTTCACATGTATTTATAATCCTGCACTTCGTTTATTTTCTTGGGATTTCTGAATTTGACAGAGACAGATATCTGAAAATAAGTGACATGCTAGCTGTCAGCCTCTCCTTAAAATGTGTGGTCAATAGATCAAGGCAGCTAACACACAAGGGGCTCAATGTTATTCTCCATTACAAAATGCAGAGAGGATGAAGCAATTTATAGTTCGTGAGTGAAATGCTCATCTGTGAAAAAATAAAGAGATGACAGTGTCTCACTTCAGCAACTTGTATATGGTGCTGAATTGAAACTACTACCGGTAGTCTGTGAACGAAGGACTATGCTGCTGTAAAGCAAACAGGAAAACACAAAAATGGGAGCTGCTGCTGCAGGAGGCAAGCTTTCATCTGGTTTAGGGTTAAGTTTTTCACCAGGCCTGGGAGAGACCCTTCCTCAGTAAATGGGATAACCTTCTGGAATCATTTCAAAGGAATTTGTTTCAATGTACAGATCAATCTCCTCTGTTCCTGCAGGCGTTATGGGGAATCCATGGTTTTGGCAGGTAGGGGAAAAGGGACAGACCAAAATGAAACTGAAAGTGCTTTGAGACAGTAATTTTGTTTTATACATCTGTAGTTTCTAGTACAAAGAGAACAGTTTCTTCAAATTGGACAACTTTTGGTGCCCTAGCACAGACAGCTGGAACAATGAGTTACATAAAAGGCCAACACTTTACTTTTCATTCCAAAGGCAATGATCCTAAGAGAAATTTTGAAGTTCTCTGAACATGCAGTGGTAGACAGCAGTGATTTCTGCATGTGGAGATTTCTCATGTGGCGTCAGTAGCTATGCCAAGGTACACAGGAAGAAGAACGAACTACCTACCTCCACCTCCTATACCTGCTAGGTGCTGCATAATTTTTTGAGAGAGAACCTTCTAGTAAGTCATGACAGATCAGAATAAGTAAAATTTCTCACACATGTGACAACTGCATTGCTCGTTAGCCACCAAGATTCAAAAAGTCTGCTCTCAGCAGCAGGTGGCAGCCAGCTCCGGTAAACCTGCAAAAGAGAGATCCTGGAAGCTTGTTCCTTGGGAAGAGAAATTCTGCTTCCTCAGGGGAATAATTTTGAGGAAAATTCGGCAGGAATATTCTTAGAGCTCTTCCTTAGTCTCACCTGGGAACAGAACCACAAGTGTAGGCATACAGGTGTGTATGTATGAAGACCAGAAAAGGAGATTGGTAAACTGCAGTTAGTGTGAGTTAATCTGCAGCAACGACAATTTTGAATCACGTGATAGGAAATATCTTGTTACAAAGGCCCATTGGTTTAGGAGGTATGCTACTTACTATTTTATAAGTAAGTAGCAGCTGTTTTGTGAGTAGACTGTTAAATGCAACGCCATTTCTAATTTAATGGTTATTATTTTTCCCAATCATCATTTTCCTTTCAACCAATCTGTTCCTTTGCATCATTCACAGCTCCCAGTCATATACAATAATGTAGATAGGGAAATAAGTGTGACACGAGAGGCAAAACTGCTATTTGCTATTCATGTGATACTTGGGAAGTTTCTATGGAGGGTTCTTAATTATGGAAAATAGTAACAATCAGGTTAGGTAGCACCTAACCCACTGTGTAGGATGCAAAGCAGTGCTGGTAACACCGAATCATGTGAGGGCCTCCTGGTGAATTCTTTTTTTAAAGTAACTTTGAGAAGTCAGTTTAGGAGATGGAAAGAATCACACATTGATTTGTTTTGACATAACATAGCAGTACCATAAGGTTCAGGGCAAATCAGGGAGGGTTTTTTTCAACTTGGACTTATCCTACTGGCAATGTTAGTGTGCAAAAATCCGGAATTTTAGAACTTCAGGCTGTATGGTCCTCAAGTGCTGTAACAAGCATTTGACTGATCATATGACACTGAAGTCACTGGTAAAATATTTAACTCTTGAGACATTTTGCATGTTACTCTGAAAGGATAACTTCATACTACAGTACTTGTTGACAGGAATATTTGTTACTAAAGGCAGTTGATTTTTTACAGCATATAGAAGCCAGCTTCTTTATGCACAAATCTGGACACAAACTTTGTGTCCCACCAAGCTGAAAGTTTTCATTTCATGTTAAATAGGATTACTTCTATGGGCCAACAGGCTGCAGAGAGAAGGGGCAGCTTTCGCAGCAAAAAGATATCGTGCTTCACTGCTTTTTGTTCCTCATACTTGATGGCATTCTTACCTTTGACAGTTCAGTTCCTCGGGGGCAGTAGCTCATGCAACTGCCTCCATCAGATTTTACATGATCATGCAATCATGTAAAATCTGATGGAGGAAACCATGGCAGGAAACCAGGGCAGGATTGCCCATGCTGGCCATGTGTCAACCACTGCAGGTAACTCTTTAATATTGTTAATTAATGTATTTATGCGAATAATTTTTCCTTGTATTACCTTAGATCAGATGTGCATTCATGTGAGTTAGGGTGCTGAGGAGTTCCAGATATTTCGACAGCTTAGTAGGGAGAACTGAACTGACCAAGTGTGAAGTTGTTCAGAGGTGGCTTTCTGAATTTTCTCCCCACACTTTCACTTTCTTTCTTGAATCTTGAATTGCTGCTTGTGGCACTTTTTAACATTAGAAGACTGGACTCACTCTGGACTTCTTGCTAGCAATGGTAGTGACAGCAGATTTCAGAAGTGTGAGAGATGTCAACCAGAGTAGACTGACAGGTGTGAAGATTAACAGCTTTCTGTAGAGAATATGAGCTCTAAGAGAAATGGAGGGACACAAAGGATCAAAATCATAAAACTTGTACCAGAAGCAAAATTCATCTGCTCTTCAGCAACATTCATCTGCTCTTCAGCAATCAATAACCAATTAACAATACCTTACATCTTGGCTGTTGATTTTCTGTGGGGAGGATCTGTATATGATGCCACCTTTAGGGGAGGATTCATAATCCCTGCTATGGAGAACGGAAAATAGAGTAACAGACTCTCTCAGTACTTCATCTCTGCACTTGAGAACAGAATTACAGTCAAATCTGAACTCACTGGACTGGAATCAGGTCAAATGAGTCCTAAACACTCCTTCAGGCACCTGTGCTTGAGTTCAGATGTGAGGCTGAAGCATTTCCTAAGCAAGTATTGTTTCCTGGTCATGCATCTGTACAGTGCCCTAAGCATGGCAGTGCGCATTCTGGTATACCATGCAGCATCATATGGTGTCCATCTGTCTTTTTAAGACAGACAACCCATAATAATTATTGACTGCCTTTTTTAAATTTAAAAAAATGTCCATTAGGTTAATCATTGTTTCTATAATTTCTACAGCAAATAAATAAANATATGTAATATATCAACTACAAAGCAAAGCAGTTCTTTTTTATTTGCCATAGGTTTTTGTATCGGGTTTGATTTCAGAAATACATGACTTCAGTTTACACACCTTACATTGATTTTTAAATGCAAGGTGCTGCAAGTATAGTAGTGCTAACCCATAGACCCCAGGATTTTCAGGCTCACTGTATCCTCTAGATGACAAGGGGACAGGAAGTTGTGAAATACACCTTGTCAGTTAAAACTTCTAAACTTGTTTCTTGCATATCATATACCCTCTAAAAATCTTGGGCATGGGGCTACATATCATCAGTCTGCTTATGAGCCTGACTTCTGTGCATTCCCATGTCCAAAAGAATCCACACATATGTCTGTCATGAAGTGGCAAACTCAGAGAGCACAGCTTTCTAGGCAGGCAATGATGGAATGGTTTTCTATCAAAGACTTATCAGAACTGAACCATTCCCACAAAACATTTTGAAATCAAAACATTCTGACAAAAACAGACTGAAGATTTTCTCCCTAAACTAGTAGAAGCAAACAAAGGAACTCTCAAAACTTAGGCAAGGAGCTTATAGTTAAAGGACCTGTACCTGTGACATAACATCTAATTGGTTGCTGCAAAATGTGGGGAAAAATGAAGATACAACAATGTAATTACCTGGCCATTTAACTGTAGTGTTTATTAGAAACTGGGCTTTCCAAGGCTAGGGTGGGTGTAAGAGAAAGTAGTTAGTAAAGACATATACACACCCACATGTATGGATAGATCTGATGAAATCCATCCGTGGGTCCTGAGGGAACTGGCGGATGTAGTTGCCAAGCCACTGGCCATTGTATTTGAAAAGTTGTGGTGGTCTGGTGAGGTCCCCGATGACTGGAAGAGAGGGAACATAGCCCCCATTTTTAAAAAGGGGAACAAGGAGGACCCAGGCAACTACAGGCCGGTCAGCCTCACCTCTGTGCCTGGCAAGGTCATGGAGCAGATTCTCCTGGGGACCATGCTAAGGTACGTGGAGAGCAAGGAGGTGGTTGGTGACAGCCAACATGGCTTCACCAAGGGCAGATCGTGCCTGACGAACTTGGTGTCCTCATATGATGGGGTGACAGCATCGGTGGACAAGGGACGACCAATGGATGTCATCTACCTGGACTTGTGCAAAGCCTTTGACACTGTCCTGCACGACATTCTTCTCTCTAAACTAGAGAGGCATGGGTTTGACAGATGGACCACTCGGTGGATAAGGAACTGGCTGAATGGCCGCACTCAGAGAGTGGTGGTCAACGGCTCCATGTCCAAGTGGAGACCGGTCACGAGTGGCGTCCCTCAGGGGTCCGTGTTGGGCCCGGCCCTATTCAACATCTTTGTCGGTGACATGGACAGTGGGATGGAGTGCACCCTCAGCAAGTTCGCCGACGACACCAAACTGTGTGGTGCTGTCGACACGCTGGAGGGGAGGGATGCCATCCAGAGGGACCTTGACAGGCTGGAGAGGTGGGCCTGTGCCAACCTAATGAGGTACAACCAGGCCAAGTACAAGGTCCTGCATCTGGGTCGGGGCAATCCCAGGCACAACTACAGACTGGGCGGAGAGTGGCTCCAGAGCAGCCCTGAGGAGAAGGACTTGGGAGTGCTGGTGGATGAGAGACTCAACATGAGCCGACAATGTGCTCTTGCGGCCCAGAAGGCCAACCGCATCCTGGGCTGCATCAAAAGAAGCGTGGCCAGCAGGTCGAGGGAGGTGATTCTCCCCCTCTACTCTGCCCTCGTGAGACCTCACCTGGAGTACTGTGTCCAGTTCTGGAACCCCCAACATAAGAAGGACATGGACCAGTTGGAGAGGGTCCAGAGGAGGGCCACAAAGATGATAAAGTGGCTGGAGCACCTTTCCTACGAGGACAGGCTGAGAGAGTTGGGGCTGTTCAGCCTGGAGAAGAGGAGGCTCCGGGGAGACCTTCTAGCGGTCTGCCAGTACCTCAAGGGGGCCTAAAAGAAACATGGGGAGAGGCTGTTCAGTAGGGCCTGTTGTGACAGGACAAGGGGTAATGGTTTCAAAATAGAGGGAGGGAGATTTAGATTGAAACAGGTTGCCCAGAGAGGTGGTGGATGCCCCATCCCTGGAGACATTCAAGGCCAGGTTGGATGAGTCCCTGAGCAACCTGATCCAGTTGGGGGTGTCCCTGCTTCTTGCCCGGGGTTCGACTAGCTGACCTCTGGGAGTCCCTTCCAACTCTAGCTATTCTATGATTCTATGATCTCTTTTTCCCTTTTTCCAACACTGTATAGAACTTTCATCATTCAGCAAACTGTAGGTGATCTGGGAAGTGTGGTGTTTATGGGATGTTGGTTTGGTACAACGTGCAGTGTCCTGAAGTATTAAATCAGTTTCTCCTTTAGACCCTTGATCTCTGTTAAGAGATTTCTCTTCTATATACACACACAGCTTTGCCTCCAGTCCCTCCTTCTGAAAGTGCCAATGTGACAGGCAGTACGGTATACTTGGAAGGCAGAAAACTGTGCCAGCATTTCTTGCTGCAAAGGTCTGCTATGGCCAGATAAAGAAATGTTCAGAAGATAAGGATGTGTGCACTGAAAAAACACTGTTGGGAGCATTACGCTGTCTTGTGGAATGGAAATGTCTCTCCAAATGCTTATTACTCATTTTCTACTACTCATTTTCTTGGCTTCAGTGGCATCAAGCAATTTATTCATACATAGAGACCATAAACTGTTGTGGTAGTGTGGCTCCCCACAAGGTGGTTTTTGTTAATACTTGGTGAGACAGCAACTTGTCATTCCCAAAAGTCTAAGTGCTATGTTTTTTATGCATGGACATTCATGGCTGAGGAGCTCCCAGGAAAAGCCTGCTAACAATGAGCTGTATACAATGTGTGAGTCCATGAAGACACAAGCAGTCCGTGTTGTATAGTTGGAAAGAAAGAGTGTCAGCGGAGAAAGAGGGTGAGATGTTTGATAGTGAGTTGACAGTTTGCCAAACAAACTCCTTTTCTTTAGCAAATATATTTCTTTTTAAATTCAGATTAGCAGCAGTTAATTCAGCATCATCTCTGCTTTACCCTCAAATGAAGTATGTACTTGTGTCTGACCACCTGGAACACTGACAAGCTCTTTTTTGCTTAGAATACTTACTGTGATAGTGCACTGAATATTTAGGAATATATTATGATCTGTGACTAGTGTAAAAGAAAATTCTCGGGTCTTGTGATCAACCAGCATTTTGCTTCCATGTGTCCAGGCTTTTGCACCTGTGAAAGGATGCATTTTCCATACTTACAAAGAGCTTTGAGGTCTACACAAAGTCTCTCTGTAGGTGTGACGTGAATATATTCCCATCACAGCTAGACTGTTTCAGTAATCGCGCTGTTCAGAGCTTGTTTTACATATAAATGGAACTTGTCATTTAGCTATTGGCTTTATAAGTTTTGTGCTCCCTGCACACTTCACTTGGTAGTAAGTAAATTCTTTTTGGTACGTCTGAAGCTCCAGGAGTTACACGACCCATGTGGCATCTCAGGCCTTGTCACTGCTGGTATAGGAAACAGTCTGATTCAGCCAATAAGCAGCTTGGGATATGATAAGGGCAGTGGGGTTAGGCTTTTGAGGTCTGCTGTCTCAGGGCATAACAGCCACAACCTCTTTGCTGTAGAGACAGTGACCTGGGGATTTTTTAGGTTTGTTTTCTGTTGGTTTCCCCTTTTCCACATGCAGAAGGTAAAAATGAAGATGCATAAGACAATGCCTATGTTCATTCTGGTGTTTGCAGGTGAGTTAAAACTTCTTTATGATTGTTTTCTCAGTTATTCCTTTCTCTTCAAAACTTGTTGTTATTTTTTCAAGATGTTACTAAGAATATTCTAAATATCAATTTCTAAGAATTGATCTATGCATTGTTTTACAGTCAGTAAAGTCCTTTTCTCTATGCATTATTGTGTTATACCACATCAATGATTACTTTAGTTACATCTCTATCAGTAAGATATAACCCACTTAAAAAGCATGCAGTTATTTTGCTATACAAAAAATTGTAGTGCCCTTAATCATAAAACTTCAAGAGTAAGTTAGGTTGTTGTATTTTAAATAAATCCCCCGTGAGTACAGAAAATGACACATGCCAAAGAATGTATGACTTTTAGCAACATAGTCATCTGAGATTCATTAATGAATGACAAAAATAAATTATAACATCAATATTGACCCATATACTATCAGTAGTAGAACTAGAGAAATGGCAGAACATCATCTCATCTCTTTTTTTGTCAGCACTGCTAGTTATGGATATGCTGCAAAGACAGCAGAAACTTGATTGATTTCAGGCTATTTCACAATAAGCACCAGATCTTTCTAATTGTCCCATGAAGACTTTGTAAATGTACCAAGAAGGGAGAAGGGGTGGGATCTCACTCTGAAGTTTCATGAACTTCTTCCCAGCCACACCATTAATGTTACTAGGACTGGCACACATCCATCCCCTTATAGCATTTCCACATAATGAAGATATTTATGTTTATTGCTCAGAATTTGTAACTGGATATAATGAAACAGACACCGATTACGTAAGTTGTGTCTAATATTTCACAACAATTAAAGGGTTTTATATTTAGCAGTTAGAATTTGTGACTGTATCGGTTTCATAAGTTTTCTCTAGAACATTGTTTCCTTGTGAAGATGAGAACCAAATAGTCTTAGGTTGGTGTGAAGACATAAAGCAGTTTTGTTTTTTCACCTCTATCCACTAAACTCAGCAATAGAGAGAGAATTTAAGAAGGTGCTAGGAGGTGGAGGGTGTTGGCTAATGAACCTCCTTATCACATATGTACACGTGCTCTCAGAGCAGAGAAGCTGTGGATGTTATTTATGCCTCGAGATGATGCTGTAATTCTGGGCAGAACCTTATAGATAAGGAGATATCAGGGGACACCAGAATTATGTAGGGTATTTGTTGTTTAACTTATATGTCCAAGATCTCATGTGGCACAGCTTTGTCCCACTGTGCTATCTCAGAGCCAGTTATTTCCCATGTGGTACCTCCTGGAACTTCACTGGCTAAACTTGCTTCCATACAAGAGGTTTGGTTTTGTTTTACATGTCACAACTGAGACTGTGTCGGAAAGCATCTGCTTAATGACCCAATAACATAGTAGAGGGCATAGCCTTCCCTCATTCAGAAAAAGTCCAAGGAAAGTATCTTTTACCCCTCTCCAAATCTTCTTTTTCTTTAACTTACAGCTGAATTTGAGGAGGAATGTAAAAGAAAGGGGGTTTTAATCTGTTAACTCAAGCAAGCTAATGAGTGTCATCATCTGTATTAATGTCATTGCTTCCCATCTGAGAAGTGCATTATAGGGCAAAAGGAAAAGTGCAAATGAGAATGAGTATTAATAAACATCCCAGGAGAATTTAGCTGCCTATCCCTTCGAGCCCTTCCAGAGCAAATGAAAATGGCTTTGCTAATTTTCACAGAGCGGTCAAACCTAGAAAAGGCTGTAGCTACTCTGCCATTCCTGTATGGATTTAATTTTCGTACTCCAAATCGAGGAAACGATATTTGAGAATAATATCTGTGGAAATATGTTTTTTAAGCTGAGGAACTGACAGTCTAGTTTTCTCAAAACTTTTTCTGAGAAATGTATTAACAGTTTCAATTGAAATTTTCATACAGAAAAGGCAGATGAAGGGAAACATTCCCAGCATAAAAAGGCAGGCAATCTTATCAAAGTTACAAGCATTTGAAACCAGGATTTTATAACAGGATTATCAAATAACCTTAATAACTGATATGACATTATCCAGCAATTTTTTAAAAATAATTTATTTGTTTATTTTTAGGGTACCTTTGTAAGGATGTCACTGCAGGCACCACAACACCACATAATTTATCAAATTCTGACACAGTCAAGCCATCTTCTGGGTTTGAACCACCAGAGCCTACCACCCAATCTCAGAGTGATGGAGTTTCAGGTCTGTTTTTTAATTTGTTTCTTCCTCCAAATTCTGAGCCAGTTCTTCCCGAAGTGACAACAGCCAAGTTTGTGAATTCACTGCTTCATTTTTCCCCTGTTGCTTTCTTCCCAATGACTCTTTCCATTCAAAAGCCATAAAAATATTTTACAAACACAACACAGTTTAGCAGCAGTATAATCCTGTAATTGATTTAAACAGGTGTCCCCTGTGCCTACAGAGGTGGAAGCTGAAGCACAAAGAATATTTCATCTCAAATGCCATAGCCTAAATAACTGTCTGTCCAGGAGCAGAAAATATGTCACTTTGTATAAAATGTCAAGCACTTTTTATGATGGGTGGATAGCTTTTTATTCTGTGCTAAAGGAAGAAAACCAGTGGGGTAGATAAGGGCAGAAAAAGGCCCCTCGGACCTCCTAAGTGTCTTGATTCTTGCTGTGACACCTCTCTGGGCCGGATCACCAGCACTGGAAGTCTCAAGGGATGCCATCTTCCTAGAGAGTGTACCAAGTGACTGCTTTCATGAGTCCCATCTCTGCTCCTATGATCCCAGCCAGGAGCTGCATGGAACATCACAAGTCCAGGCCAGGGCTTAAGAAAGCTAATGCTTTCTCTCCTGTGTTTGTGGATCGTTGCATGCTGGTCTCTGAAGCAGATTCCAGTGCAATGTTGCTAGCTAAGAGTCAGGAATTTTACCTGCCCTCTTTCTCCCTCTGTGTGTATTATGCGCAGACACTCCACAAGACTCAGTGCTGCAGATGGAAAAGAGGCAGAAAGGAAGGAGGAAACTTTTGGCAGCAACATTTTTGTCTGCTTGCTTCCTCCTTCCTGGTTCAGCATGGCAGGATCTGAAGAACGCTACTGTTCTAATTTGGACGTAGTTTTGCATTTTTACACGTCTTTATAAAGACGTGTAAATGCACAGACCTCTAAATACATGAGAGTGCTTCCACACACAAAGTTTTACCTGCCAAAGAGTCAAGGCACATACAAAGGAGGGCAAAGAAGTATGGTGAATGTAGGTACGAAGTAGTTAATATCTGCCATCTATGATTTTGGCAGGAAATAATGAGTTAGTTTCCTTCTAATGCCTGACTAAATTCAGTGCTCTGTAATCACAAAAAGAATAACCCAACCCCAAACACTTCTGAATAATGTATGGACTTGTCTACATTAGGCTGAAAAAGTTCTTATGAAAGAGTGTTAAAGACAGTCCTTAATTGCAAGTCATGGTATTTCTATGGTGGTTTGAGTAATAAGAACATCACTCTAGTAGACTAAGCCATAGTAATTTTCATATTACCATAAATAGTATTTGTTTTTTTTCTTTCAATAAGATCTGTAGAGCTTGCAGTAACTGTATATTAAGAATGGAGATGAGTATAGCACATACTTCGCACTGCCTAAAAATCATTGACTGGAATGAGCTGTGATATGCTTGGTCCATTTCTGTAGAAATCCAGACTTGAAGGAGATTTTTATTTGTAGGGGGAAGAAAAAAGACCTAGGTTTTAGTGTCACATACAAACATTATATGCTGCTGCGTAATTATCCACTGCAAATGTATGTTTGGGGTTTTTTTTTTCCTTAATGGCGTACCTTTCTTTTCGTCATGGGTACCTTTCTTTTCGTTCTTCTAGTGACAGCAATCATCATTTCCTCAGTGTTCCTTTGTATTCTTGTAATTATTGGCATCTTCTGTGTATTGAAGAGATTAAGGGTAAGTCCAAGTTGTTCCTTTTAGCTATGTGTCTCTGTACGTCTATTTATCTGTATATATTATAGAACACGAAGTGTCAGCTTCACAGTTTGTTCACTTTTCACTCAGGCACCTGATGTTCATTGCACTGTAGTTGTTTTTCCACTGGTGGGTTTTTTCTCACTGGGTGGCGTTCTTAAGATTAATCATCTTGTAACCAAGGTTTAATTTGTCTCAACTGACTCTTTTCTTGGGTAGTCCCTGCTCTCATTTTAGTTATTTTGCAGTTTTATTCTCCTTAAATGACAGTTTTTGTCATTAAAGTTCTGCATCAGTGATGACAATTGAACAGTTAAAGCAAGTTTTATCTGAGTTACTTCGGAAGCTATAATTATTTTGCAACCACAGTCTTGTCTGCACTAAATGAACATTGCTAAAAATTAAAATACTAGGTAACTTTATAAGAAGTGTAAATGCAGTAACACTTACTGTAGGTTCAGGTATGCAAAAATAGTGTACTGTATTAATGAAACAAGTCAATATAAGGAAAAATATCATCAGAGCTAACACTAATGTTATATTGACATGGATCTTGTATTTGTGACGCTTGGATGCATACTACAGTGATAGTAACAACATATTTGTATTTCTTGCACAGGGAGGTTCAGCAAGAATTAATTCTGTCCCCTCGGGTGAACCTGGAGTGTACTTAAACAGAACCTCAACAGACAAGAACTTATCTGTGCAGCCTTTTGAAAGAGCATAGTAATGTCAGCAGGAGAGCTGTTGCCTGACCCCGGGTCTGTGCACCTGAATGGCAGAACTGTACATACCATGCGACTTCGAGCCAGTGGTTTTCCCTTTTTCAGTGACCATTTCACATCACTCAAATAATTTGGAATGTCAGTTAACAAGAAAATCCTGTTACCAAAAGAATCTCAGTCAATGCTATTAAGTAAAGCATTAAAATGGGGGGAAACAAAAGCAGGGATGTTCTTAAATGCCTCCTGATGTAGCATGCATTGCTTGTAGCGTAACAAGAGAAAGGTCAAACTGCTGCAGGGCCACAAGCCTTATAATCTCACACTTCTGAGAACTGGGTGTGTACTAGGGTCTCTGGAAAACTTAATCACTGGTATTTATGACCTTTCCTGTGTATTTGATCTGTACTATCTTGCAATGAGGTGTATTCTATCCTACTCTTATTTCAGTAATATTGTTTATGTTGCTTTTTTCTTACATCTTTTCAGGGAGGAAAGAAGAAAGGGAAGCCCCCTCAATTGTAGCTATTTAAACATCTCTCCCAAAAGAGCTGTATCTTAAAAAAAAAGGTTAAATTCTTGAAATTAAAAAGATTCTAGTTACAGGAAATGGCACACTTAATTTATTAGAGAAGACATAAGCTAAACTTGCACAGGAACGTTGACACTAGATGCAGTAGCACTTGTTTATGCTTGTATAGGTGTGAACTACCTATTGCAAATGACGCCCAGAAGGCTGTAGCTTCTAAAATTTGTCTTGAGCTGAAACCAGTTTACCAGCATAACCAGTACTATTCCAGTGCCTAGGAGCTTCCTAGGCATTGTTTAACTTACTAATTTAGTTTCACAGCATTATTGTTTAAAGCTATTTTTAAATGACAAATTTGATGTACCTGCTCACTCATTTATTGAGAGTTATTAGCGGTGATGAATCAAAGCTGGCCACTCCAAACTTCCATGTACTCACTGTGCTCTGCTGCATTGTAACTGTCTACAAAGCCAGTATAAAAGGCTCGTTGCTAAAAGCTTATTATGTTGCCTTAGACAGAGTGTGAATTTACAGTGCAGAGCTGTGTTACACTAGGTAGACGCTGTCATAGAGTAGACGGAATAGTCTCGCACCCTGACCTTAGGCCAAAGCCTTTGCATCCTCACTGAGTGAATGCAGAAATCCCTAGTGCAACGCAAATTCGTATTCTGGCTGATGGCTCTGGGAGTCAGTGTAAAGTATTGCTATGAAACCCCATGTTGTGACAAGGCTGCCACTGATACACAGAGAAGTTCCATAGCCTGAACGAAGATGATGTGCCGTTTGGTTTTCAGAACTTCATCCATTTTGTACCTGAAAAATAAGGAAATTTCAGGAAAAATAATTTTTTATAGAATGCAAAGAATAAGTTAATGCATTGATAAAATTATGCCTATTAAAAACCAGCAACTGTGTGGCTAAAAGATTAACTCTTCAGTAGGTATAAACTGATAGGCCTTCCTTCCTCTAGTTTTAACCCATGATGATGATGATGATAACCAAGAGTCAGTTAAGGCCCAAAACCTGACAGTTGTTGGATGATACCATCATTGTTCCACTACTTTTTTTTGCCTACTTGAGTAGCATTCCGTAACTGGTGTTAGGGAATGTAAGTAAGTGACTGCTGGGGAGCTCTGCTGAAGATGGAGCTGGGGGGCCCAGCGGAGAAGATGCCAGAAGACACACACCCAAAGGGCTGCCCTCCAGTAGTAAACCACAAGTTCTGTTGGTCTGTAAATCTTCTCAGGCCAGTATTACTTTTCCCAGTAATAGTACAGAAGAACGCTGTGTCAGCTTTACATTTGAGGTACTGATTGAAATTCTCTACAAATAAAAGCATTTTCTTGCCAGGATCTCCACTTACTTCATGAAAGCCAGTGAGACATATTGGGTTGACTTCAATGAAACAAAATGCAAAGGAGTATTTGAAATCTATCCGCTTCTCCCATTGGCTCAATAGATGAAGATATCTTCATTTCTGTGCTTGTTCTCAGGTTAAGAATGAGGTAATTATACGAATTACGTCTGCATTGATATAATTTGGGATGGGAGAGTTGTGCTATAGCTGCTTCCTACATAGCTCTTTTTATGTGCGTCTTCAGTTTTCCTTCCATTAAATATAAGTTCAGTAAGTCTTCAAATGCTTTTTTACATCAAGAGTGCCCTGGGCAGCAAACAGTGTTAGTTGAGTGCAGAGGAAGTAAGAATAGCAAACACTCAATCACTTGCCAGGAATAATTTATATAAATTATGTTTATAGTACTTTTAGTTGATGTTTGCAAGTCTCTGTATGATTTATTCTGTTTTTGGAAATGTTTTCAGAGTGGTTGTATTTTATCTGAACTCTTACAGAATTTCTGTACTAGAAATACTATTTTTGATCTGGTGCTCGCATTTTGTTTGAAGTGCCTGTGATTGCTGATGAAACCAGAAGATTTTCCTGTAGCTTGGGTGACCAGCCCCACAAGAGCGGACACAGACAACTTAGCAGTTAAACTACCTGTGAATTTGGAGTTATTTGTGTCAACAAAATCTGTGCAATGTGTGACCTGACGCACACTCACAGAGCGGTTTATCAGCTCATTGCCCTGCAGTTTCGTCACCTGCTCATCATCAGAAGAACTGAGCCATTGCGTACGGATGGGCAGATGGCAGTAGCAGTGATTTGGAAATGAGTGTGTTATAGAAAAGTTGGAGAGGACTGGCATGAGATAGGGGAGAGGAGGGGTTTATCAAAATGGAAAGGGAGAAGAGTGTGGAAATCAGGAAAGCCCTGATCTGCGGAAGCTCTCAGGCCAGCAGTACACACTGCCTGTGGTTTCATGACACTTATGTTCACTGGAATGGGAAGCCCATTTGTAAATAACTTGCAAAAAGTGAAAATTCTCTAGGGCCAACTGAGCCCAGTACCCTACAGCCAGCAACAAACAACACTAGTAACAGGTGCCTTACAAAAACAACAAGCGTAGAGTAAGTATAGTTTTCCTGTCTTCGCACCCTAAATTTTTCATATTTCCTGCCTTTTCAGTGACACAAAGACATGAGACTCAAGACCTCTCTCTCTTTTTTTTTTTATCTGCTCTTTAATAGGTTCATTCATATTATTATGAACAAAACCAGAGGACAGTTATTCTTTCTCTTTTCCTGTCCTCCAGAGTAACAGCGTACTACATTGATTTAAGGTTTAGAATTGTGAGAGCACGTCTGCTTTTCATAGTTGGAAGACAAAAGTTACAAGCTTAGTGTACTTTCTGAGGTTAAAATTTCAACTTTTACGATTTCTCCAAGGTGTTTACCAGAGTTACTATCCATGCATATAGCGTGCAGTAGAAGTTAGAAGCAAAATGTATGCTGCTTCAGTTCGAGTATGCTACGCTAAAGAAGATTGGCAGTATTTTATACAGTTGCTTTTATTAGTTATGTGTCATCGCTGGTTTTATCTACAATAGCCACCTCAGTCAATGCAGAAGACTTATTCTTGCATGACCTAAAAATGAAGGGAGATTGAAGTTGCATTCACCTTTATCTCATAAACAGAGAAAAATGTTTTCTGATTTATTAAAAACAAAAGCCTGACAGTAGAAACTTACACTTTTTAAACCTTTAAACCCTTTCTTATGCAAAGTCAACTTCCAGGCCTTTAAAATGTTATGGTATCCACTTAGGTTTCTTACTCCCATTTTGCTTTTACATGCTAGAAGCAGGCTCAGCAGCAGTCAGTATGTTTTCCTATCTATAGAGGTCTAACCTATAAATGGGACCAGACAGAACATTGTTGATGGTAGATATAAGGCAGGGTGAGGAGGGACTGAAGGGCTGAGGGTTCTACAGACAACATGTATGTCTTTATTTAGACAGACAGTAGGTGTGATCAATCCCCATGACCCATTTTATCCCATCTCAAAGAAGACTGCGAAAACACCATGCAGTGAATTGTCAAATATGAGTAGGACTGCTTCTGTTCCTCAGTCAAGCAGCAGAGCATTAAATATGCACATACACATGCACCAGGTATCTTTCTGTCTCATAAGTGTTCCTGCTAGTGAGCTTTGAACAAGGCTGAAAGCAACCGTGTTGGAGACAAGCTGGACGCTCTTTTTTTATAAAGCTCTTCTACTAAGGCATTTCATTCTCCATCCTTTACATTGGTTCAGGTGGGAACAGCTGTTCACTCACTGCCCCCATCCCACAGTGGGATAGGGGAGGGAATTGGAAAGGGGAATAAAAAGTAATACTTGTGGGTTGAGTTAAAGACAGTTTAATAAGACAGAAAAGGAAGCAAATAATAATAATAACTTCAATAGTAATAATAATAATGAGAGAAATACAAAACAAGTGATTAACAGCACAACTCCTTGTCACCCAAGGCTGATGTGCAGCTCGATCCAGAGCCTCCCTGCTTCCTAGCCAACTCCCCAGTTATATACTGAGCATGATATCGTTTAGTATGCAATATCCCTTTGGCCACTGTGGGGTCACGTGTCCCCTCCAGCTTCTTGGGTGTTCCCCTCCTTCTTGCTGTCAGGGCAGCGTGAGAAGCTGAAAAGGCCTTCACTGCTTGGCAACAGCTAAAATCATCAGTGTGTTATCAACATGATTCTCATCCTAAATCAGAACAACAGCACCATGCCAGCTGCTAGGAAGAAAATTAGCTCTATCCCTGCCGAAACCAGGCCAGTCCTCATCAGGCAAAGTCTGATGGCAGGATCTGTCTTTAGGACAACATATCTGCTTTTCACAGAATCTTCATTTTCCTGTCTGTAAGAAATATTAGGTATGTTTTAATGACAACTCCAGACTAATGGAGGCTGGTGCTAAGTATTTTACAGTTGTGTGGTTTATGCCAAATTCAAAAAATCCCACAAGACTGCAGCAGAATGTCAGGTTAGAGGCACATATGGTTGGGCCAAGTATCAACCAAAGAAAGTGGATATAGTGGCAGGCCATTGAATACTAGGGTTAGTTTGGCTTTAGCCACAAAAAAAAATTCATTTGGACTCACAGCTAAAAGTGTCACTGCTGTGTGTATTCACTTCATCTCAGAATGAGCTGTCAGTGGAAAATATGATCTTCCAAAATTCCCTTGTGCTTTTCTACCACACAGAATCCTGGATCCCTCAGAGGTGGTGTGGAGACACAGAACAATGCCATTTTTATGTGGTCACACAACGTGCATGACCAAAATGCTTTCTGCATATAAATAATACAGATGCCCCCCTTTGCTAAGATGTAAGAACTCAAAAAGTGCAGTTCTGAAAGGCTACAGCAAAAAGTTGTGTTTTCAATTTGAAGTGAGAGCTGGGAGCATGTGAAGAATAAATGGAATGGAGAGATTAAGCAAGACTATGGGATAAATATTCTGGTTCAGATGTAAAGGCTTTAGTGACAATGTCAGATGCCTGGGGCACAAGAATGAAGCAAGGACAGAGATCAGCATTAGAAATAGTTTACATAAATGGGCGAAATGGGTCTAAGAAGTCCAGAAGAGTATAAAGGATCAAATAACCAAAAGAGTTAAAAGGACCCCAAGTGAGTAGAAGAACAGATGGGAAATTGAGATTTGAAGACTGGAAGCAACCAAAATAGGAAGCAACCGACAATGATAAAGTTTGAGTAGAAATCTCTGAAGTGAGAGGAGGCAACTGGTGGAGACTTGGAAGGCTGGGGGTGTATGATAGAAGGAAATGGAAAGGAAATGCTGAGAGAGAGTGAAATTGAGCAACTCAACATTTATCCTTGGAAAGGTAAAAATGACTTCCAACCAAAGTCATGAGTATAGATTTGAAGGCTCCAAACGTGAGGAGGACTGGTGTGTTTCAGAGTAGCAGCTTACATGTGACCTGAGTATTGGAAGTGAGGACTGTATAATCATAGAATAACGGGAAAAACAAAGTAATCCTGAACTAAGGATGTTTTGGCCCAAGTATTGATGACATAAGCATTCTCCTTTTTAAAAAATACAGAATATTTTGTACCTTCAGCAGCTTTGCAAACACGGACGCTGGGCACAGGCTTCAATTATATTTAAGTCAGTATGTTGGTACCCGCTTGCTGGTTAGAGGATACCTATCGATTTTTTTTTTTTCTTGAAGGCCTTTCAGTTAATGGAAAAATCCAAATGAACTCGTATTACCAGTTCAGGTTGAATCAACTCAACCAAACTTTCCAATATTTCTTCACAAGATGGAATAGGAAATTCTTCAGCCTCTGAATTTTACATATTGGGTAAATAAGGAAATACAAGGTTTGTCCAAAGGACTGGATATTTCTAGATCTGAGTTTGTTGGTAGACGTCTCATGTGGAGATCACCATTTCTATTGTGATCTCCACATGAGACGTCTACATTGCATATATTTCAACAACCAGATGCGGTGCAAGTTAGTAAGTGTGCTATATCCCTAAGTGAAAGGTAACGATGATAACTGGTGGTTACTAAAGCACCTGTCCCAAGAGTAATAGGGTAGGGCTGTCATTCAAGGCTGCATCAGTCTAAAGGAGCTTGAATCTGTGTTTCAGGAAAGTACCTCAGCCACCAGCTACTGTGAATTGAGAATGAGCTTGGTTTTCATCCCTCTCTTGAAGGCTGGCCATGCTGTTACTGGAAGAAGGAAACAGTTGAAAGGCAGCAAATCAGAAGCCGATCTACTCTAGTCGCATTGGTGAAGCAAGTAGGGTGTAGTAGCCCAACAGTAGTGATGTGACAGCTGTTCTCTCACTTAGGGTTATAGGTTCTGATTTTTAACCTGAGACAGTCTTGGGCAAATACATGCTCTTTCCTGGAAGAAGAGTGTGATAGCCCCCAGTGTGCCCTCATTCAGATGGGAGCACACAGATTCCTGCATGCCTACTTTTCTTCTGGCCCCATGACTAGCATTCTTGACTGTACAGCCATGAGAAGGCCGGAGAATACCACTTTTTCCACTTCAACCCTCCCAAAAGGACCTTCACTTGCTGCTTCAGATGCTCTTCTAGAACTTGTACAGTGTAAGTTGAGAGCCTTTGAGATTAAGAAAACCTATAACAGATTTTCCACTTCCTAGACAATGATGTTACCCGCTAGACTATTATGCAGGAAAGCAAGACGATATTAAGACTGGCACTGGAGCTGCCCTATAGCATTATATTTTTATTATTTTTAAGAGCTATTCTCATTCCACAAGACATCTATGCTCAGGAAGTAAAATTGTCTGGGTTCTGACTAGTAGAAGTCACATAATATTTCTTACAGCGTTCCTGAAAAATCAGTGGAGGAATCTCTGTAAATCTTTAGGTTAACCAATTATTGTCTAAAGAAATGTTAGTAAATATGGCCAGGTAGTTTGGAATGAAATTTTCTGTCCCTTTTCTTCATCTTCCACTCATCTCCTGTCTTAGTAGCTTAATTAAATGTGAAGTAATACTTGGTCATTACTTTTCCTTTAGTGAAAGCAGATTACAGTAGAAATTGGCAAACACATCTACATATCTAGGGTATTTAACTGCGTCAAAAACTGGGGTGTTGAGACACGCAAGTGTTCAACTAGACATCTCAGAATTAGGCTGGGTTTCAAAATACCCAATTTTGGTGTGCAGCCACACATACAAAAGCTCTGATCTTCACCTGCTTGCATTCTTTTAAGTGGGAGCTTCTTCATATCCGTGTAGTCAGAGGCAAGTTTCTGCTTCAGTAAGATGAAAGTTTTCTCAATGTTTGCATTGGCGTTCCAGTCGGCTATTGGAATTGTCTTGAATTGCTCCCATCTTGCTTTAAGAGGGTATGATAAGTACAGCAGTTTATTTATAATTGCTCTCCATTATCAGTGTTTGTCCGGGAACAATGTTTGTCCTTGTAGATGATGTTTCTCTTCTTTAGAAAGGACCAGTAGGCCTCCTATTGAGGAACCTGACTCCCTTTAAGGGATGCTTTGGGAGATGCAAAGGAAAAACACTAGTAACATCTATAATATACTTGACTAAAAAACCACTAATAACAACTATAACAACAAGTTAATAATGAGCTTATGTTTTAGAACCTGTCGCACAAAAATAACCCACATATATGTTCTAAGACAGTGGCTCCTGATATTATATGGCTTCATAGCCTTATTAGCAAGCATAAAGAATCCACTATAAAATGTGTTTTAGCACATACATTCAGCTACAATAAAGAGAAAAGGGGATTTGAGAGACAAAAAAAGCATTTTATCATTTATATGAAACAGACACTGTAAAAGTAATAGAAGGTCTCATTTCTGTATTTCTTTATCAAAAGCTTTTCACTTGTGGTCTGGAATAGTAAAAAAATGCCATAAACTTACTACATAAAAAGAAGTTTTAAAATTGTGGAAGGTAATACGTGCATAAACGTGGTTTGTACCATCTTAAGCAATTTTTCATTTTATTTCACTTTCTTAATTCTGATTGTTTCACTGTCTGATATGAAAAATATCTTGCTTTTTTCTACCACTCCCAATATTTTAACATTACTGGGAGACTCTGGTCATACTTTGCAATAATGAAAATATTTGCAGACATGCAAAAAGATGCTCTATATGTGCTTTAGAAGATGCAGTGAGGATAAGACAATGATACATAATTGCAGCTATTTCATTGTTGTTGCTGTTTTCAAGTTTTAGTGTCTTATTTTAGGCCTCTTGCTACATATTTTATAGATTTCTTTGGAAGATTACATGCTACTGCAACAGCTTTTTGATCAAAATTTTCCTTACTTGGTTGGAATGGAATTTAGGGTTTTAACAGGCTAAAGAAGAACTCATATTTCAAGGCCAGGTCAGACAATCATGTAAATCTGTAGGTATCAATCTCTAAGAGAGTGAAATGATAAAAAAGCACACCAACTATTTCATGAAAGTTTTTAGAGCATAGTTTGTTGGGTTTTTTTTTTTGTTTGTTTGTTTGGAGAACTGGGATTTCTTCATCTTAATGAAATCTTTGTCTACACCACCAGATTTTCTCCTTCACTCCCATAAAATAAAAAAATATTTTTTTTTCCCCTGCTGTAACCTACTATGCAAATACAAACGTGCACCTCCTACCAAGGTAAAAAAGAACATCTTTGAGCTGTTGCAGCACTGAAATCTCAGGTGGATTCAAGAAAGGAAAAATCTTGCGTCCAAGGAGCTGTTTGCAGCTGTTTTGGAATTGTTCAGCAATACAGAGAAAATGGTTATTTGTTAACAAAAAAATCTGAAGCTACTGTTTTAGTTCAATATTGGTTCAATCCAAAATTCCCAAACAGTTGTACAACATGAAGTTTTTAGACATACACAAAAATTCAGATGTGAATGTGGAGCAATTTGGGTTTTTTACTATCTGACCTCAGTGATTAGCAGGTGGACAGCATCTGATTTTTGTATATTTAAAAAAATCTAGAAATGTTTAGAATATCCATGTAAAGTCTTAAGAAAAAAAATCTCATGTTAAAAAAATTTTCTGCATAAAATTTTGATGCTTCTGTATAAGTGTTGTTTTTGGGTTAGGCAGAGTAATTTGGCTTATAGCTGCCAGTTGAAACATGAAGTGTTTAGAAAAAAATGTGCATATTTAATCTGTCATGGTTTTCAGAGAAGCATCTGCAGTTTGGTTTATTGTAGCATGTAGATACATATTCAACTTCTTTCTTCAGCAAGTCCACCTTTCTTTCGTAACTGAAACTGGTATCCAAGTTTACATATACAATATACAGACTGGTCTAGACAAGAAGCATTACAGATAATTTGGTCTGGAGATAACTGGATCGGAAAAGATGATCACAGAAACATCTAGGTATAGGGAATGCCTAAACTTGGACAGGACACATATTTTCACTTGGTGCAGAAAGCTGAAGGATAGTCTGTGTTTCTAAATGTTTTGTAAATATTTTGGACCTCTTCTGTAGTTTGCAAAAATGTTTGTAGAAACTCTCTCCACAACAGACACACCCAGAAGATCACTAACACTGCTGGACTCAGAGCCAGGAATCCCATGCTTTTCCTGCCTATGCTTTTCCTAGGCCCTAGTTCAGGTTCTGATTAGTTTTCGTGTGTTTTTGAGGTTTTGGGGATTGATGGTTTTTTTTTCCTTATAACTCTCCAGAAACATTTGTATCCCATGTTTTAACTAATCAGTAGTTTAGGACATACCTGCTTGACAAGAAAATCCAGAATGTGTGTTTATTGTGAAGTGGTGCACTGCTAAAAACTGTGTGTATTTACTTAGCTTTGTTTTGCACGTGAGGAAATGTCTCGAGCCGTAAGTGTGGGACTGTCCTGCTTGTGGATCCCGGCATGCTGCTTTGGCATGAACCTTCTTTCTGTGTTGCCTCCTTTGGTGCAGAACTGGATGGTGAGTCCCTGGCAGGACTCCTCTGCATTGTGCAAGCAAGCACAAAAGATTAGCTTTGCTCCACGGAGGGTGTCACCTCAGAATATCACCAGGCTGAAGCACCTATGCTGCTGTACTGTGCTCTCCCCAGAAAAGACTCTTGCTAGCAAGGCTCTGTGGGCAGTTCTGGGCCCTTCTTGGTGCCAAGTGTGGGTCAGAAATGCAATAACTGTAGGCTTAATGGGAAACTCCAGAATAATATTTAGTTTTTCTAGCTTTTTGTTATTTTGAGGGAGGGAGGGTTGGGAGGGTAATTAAAGGGCGAACAACTCATTGAGTTTGAGAAGTACAGCATTTTGCACTTCACAGTATTGATTAGTGTAGATAAGAAACAGGGTGTCTTATTTGGGCTTTTCCTGATGGCAGATTAAAGAAGGGTGGAGAGGGTGGTGCTGGCCTCCCACTCAGTAAAAGCCTTATTGGTGTCAGCTGTAGCACCTGGAGCTCTGCCTCAGAAAAGCCATTTGGCTTTCCAGATAATCCTGCAGTATGAGGTGAGTAGTTATTCCCATCTTTGTGGGTAGAAAACTAGAGTCACAGAATAACAGAATGACTAGGCTGGAAAAGACCTTTAAGATCATTGAGTCCAACTGTCCCTGTGCTCTCCTAAACCCTGAGCACATCTACCTGTCTTTTAAATGCATCCAGGGATGGTGACTGAACCACCTCCCTGGGCAGCTTCTTCTACACCCTGACAACTCCTTTGGTGAAGAATCTTTTCCTGATACCCAATCTGAACCTGTCCTGGTGCATCTTGAGGCCATTCTCCCTTGCCCTCTCACCTGTCACTTGGCAGAAGAGACCATTACCCACCTCTCCACAACTTCCTCACCGGTAATTATAGGCAGTGATAAGGTCTCCCCTCAGCCTCCTCTTCTCCAGACAAAACACCCAAGTTCCCTCAGCTGCTCCCCATAAGGTTTGTTCTCCAGACCCTTCACCAGCCTGGTTGCCCTCCTCTGGACCTGCTCCATGACCTTGATTTCCTTCTGGTAGTGTGGGGCCCAGAACTGGACGCAGTACTTGAGGTGCAGTCCCAGTGGTGCTGAGTACAGGGGTACAATCACCTCCCCAGACCTGCTGGCTACGCAGTTTCTGATACAAGCCAGGATGGCATTGGCCTTCTTGGCCACCTGGATATGTTGCGGGCTCATATTCAGTCAGTAGTCAACCATCACCCCAACCCCCCAGGTTTTTCTCCACCTGACAGTTGCCCAGCCACTCTTCCCCAAGCCTGTAGCGCTGCACAGGGTTGTTATGTCCCAGGTGCAGGACTCTGCACTTGGCCGTACTGAATCTCATCCTGCTTGTCTCAGCCCATCAGTCCAGCCTGGTCAGGTCCCTTTGAAGAGCCTCTCTACCCTTGAGCAGATCAACACTTCCTCCCACCTTAGTGTCATCTGTTCCCTTACTGAGGGAACATTCAATCCCTTCATCCAGGTCATTGATAAAGATGTTGAACAGAACTGGACCCAGGACTGAGCCCTGGGGGACACCACTCATGATCAGCCTCGAGCTGGATTTGGCTCCATTTGTCACCACTCTTTGGGCTTGGCCATCCAACCAGCTTGCTCTCTCAGGGCTGCTGGGAGAGTGTGCAGGGGCAGCTTCTGACTAGAATGCTGGGGCAGTGGCCATGTTGCATTGGGCCATGCCATTGGTACAGCTAATAAGGAATAGGGGCATCTAGAACATGGTGATTCTTTGCTTTTTGCCTAAATCCCATGCATTTCCTTGTCTTCTTGTGATCTTTCCTATGGCATGGTGTGGTAAGGCAGGGGTGATGTGAGGGGGAGAAGATACCTGAAAGTCTTTCATGGAAAAACACCCTTTCCTTTCTAGCTAGTACAAAGGTCTACCTTTATTGACTTGGATCGTTTTTTTCACCCCATAGTATTTTGAAGGTGAACTGATGTAACTGGACTCTAGTTCAGTAAATCTCAAACTTAGTTCAGTTAGACTTATGGAAGAAAATAATGTATATATGTAAAATGGCATTTAATGTACTAACATGAATATGTATAGCTGGACAGGAAAATATGGATTCTGATACTTGATCTGCTTGAAATACGCCAAGTGCACCTATGGTGTGTTTCAAATAACTGCCTTACTGAGGGAAAATGTCTTGTATTATTCAAACCTCGGCTACCTGATTTGAATTTATGACTGTCTAAATATGCTCTGTGGATGAATTACAAGGCATGTGTGTATATTAAACCCAGTGACTGTGGGAAGTAAGTAGCAGTGATATACAACTCAAAGAATGATCAAAACCAAGAGCTTATGTGACCAATGGACTCTAATAGATGTAAGTAGTTTGAGTTCTTGTCATCTATTCATATGATCCTAATGTTGGCAGTCTGTTGAAAGTGATGCGTGGGAAACTACTGCAAAGTGCTGATTTATTTTATGCTAATGGGGGAAAAGTCCATATTGTTCAAATTAAATCCTAAAGCAGAAACAAATCATCTGGCCAAGCCCATCCTATGGAGTTTCATTGTAATAGTTAGTGGTTGCTTTTGTGACCTCAAAGTTGTAGAAACTAAACAGTGTTAGGAGACTGCTGTTTTCAAGTGCTTCTGGCTGCTGCAAGCAGCTGAGATTGTCCTACAGATGGCTATGTATGTTAAAAGCCAAACGGAGACAACACAGCAAATAGTGTGCATTGGCTTCTAGCTGCATCAGCGTGAATAATGTTGGAGAAGTGAGCCAGGACTCTGCCTCAGTCTGTGCTCTTTTCCCACCAGACCCAGTATCACTAGCTCTTCTCAATTTACCAAAAAAAAAAAAAAAAAAAAGGAGGGGAAATTTCTTGCTATTTCACAAAGACAGGCTAAAGTGGGAGGAAAGAAAAGAATTTTTTGAAAGGGGAAAACAGCCTACTTCAGGGCTCTCTGAGTCTGTAGTACAATGTTTCTCCTGCTGTAAACTGCCTCCCCACAGGCTCATTGCAGGCTTACTAAAGGGAATAAAGCTCTTCCACTATTTCTATGTAGCTTGATCCCTAGAATAGCATAATAGGACTTCAGCATTTTTATTTCAAAGAACTGAAGCAAAAAGTGATTTATCATCTTGGAGATTTAGAATTTCCTGAGGAAAAGTGGAAGGGCAGAAGACTTATGGATTAGCATTTTGGGAGGGCTCTATTGCTAATGGAACTGATTTGTATAAAAGATACAGAACTACACCATAGAAAATGGCTTTAAACTGAAGAGGAAAGGTTTAGATTAGATATTAGGAAGAAATACTTTGATGGTGGCAAGACACTGGCCCAGGCTGCCCAGAGAAGCTGTGGCTGCCCCTGGATCACTGTCAGGGTTCAAGGCCAGGTTGGAAGGGGCTTGGGGAACCCTGCGCTAGTGAAAGTGGGCCTGCCCATATCAGGTAGGTGGGACTACCTGTCAAATGGAGACCACCTGTCTCCATTTGATGTCTAAATGGAGACCGTTCACGAGTGGCATCCCTCAGGGGTCCATGTTGGGCCTGGCCCTATTCAATATCTTTGTCGGTGACATGGACAGTGGGATGGAGTGCACCCTCAGCAAGTTTGCCAATGACACCAAACTGTGTGGTGCTGTCGGCACGCTAGAGGGGAGGGATGCCATCCAGAGGGACCTTGACAGGCTGGAGAGGTGGACCAATGACAACCTCATGAGGTTCAACCAGGCCAAGTGCAAGGTCCTGCATCTGGGTCGGGGCAATCCCAGGCACAACTACAGACTGGGCAGAGAACGGATCAAGAGCAGCCCTGAGGAGAAGGACTTGGGAGTACTGGTGGATGAGAGACTCAACATGAGCCGACAATGTGCTCTTGCGGCCCAGAAGGCCAACGGCATCCTGGGCTGCATCAAAAGAAGCGTGGCCAGCAGGTCGAGGGAGGTGATTCTCCCCCTCTACTCTGCCCTCGTGAGACCTCACCTGGAGTACTGTGTCCAGCTCTGGAACCCCCAACATAAGAAGGACATGGACCAGTTGGAGAGGGTCCAGAGGAGGGCCACAAAGATGATAAAGGGTCTGGAGCACCTTTCCTACGAGGACAGGCTGAGAGCGTTGGGTCTGTTCAGCCTGGAGGAGACTCTGGGGAGACCTTATAGTGGTCTTCCAGTACCTCAAGGGGGCCTGCAAGAAAGATGGGGAGAGGCTGTTCAGTAGGGCCTGTTATGATAGGACAAGGGGTAATGGTTTCAAAATAGAGGGAGGGAGATTTAGATTGGGTATTAGAAAAAAGTTCTTTACTGTGAGAGTTGTGGAGCCCTGGAACAGGTTTCCCAGAGAGGTGGTAGATGCCTGGAGACATTCAAGGCCAGGTTGGATGAGCCCCTGAGCAACCTGATCCAGTTGGGGGTGTCCCTGCTTCTTGCAGGGGGTTGGACTGGATGACCTCTGGGAGTCCCTTCCAACTCTAGCTATTCTATGATTCTGTGATTCTATGACTACATGGGCTTTGAGGTCCCTTCCAACCTAAACCATTCCATAGTTCATGATCATCACTCCTGAGCATATTTGAATTTCCATTTTCCCAGGGTTTTTAGCTATCCACTAGAATGACTCTGAGCAATGAGACTGTGTTGGGAGCAAACTGGGTTGAAAAACAGCTGAGCTGCTGGGTTCAAAGGGTTGTGATCAGCAGCATGAAGTCCAGCCGGAAGCCAGTCATTGGTGGGGTATGCCGCGGGTCGATGCTGGGTCCATGTGTCAGTGCAGAATAGAAAACTCTGAAATGCGTTCCTCCACTTGATGGCATTTGACAACTGCATACATGTACAGAAGGTTGTTGAAAGGACACAGAAACTGAATTGATGCCCAGAGGCACAGTCAAACTACCTCAGGATTTAGCAACATAAATTATTTCAAGTAAAGGTTGCTAGGGTCACAGGGGGAAGCAAACTTTGTGTGAAAGAAAGTCTCAAGTTGATTGTAAACAAAGAATAGAATAAATTGATGCCAGCCAGCTGTGAGAGCTGGTGACAAAGACAAGAGGCCATGGAGATGACCCTTGACACTAGCAGTTGCAATGGCCTAGCATGAAACCTCCTGTATTGCTGGCAGAGAAGGGCTGGTGCCAGCAGAAGTTTGAGAAGCCAAGCTGAGCTGCAACTCCATCAGAATTAATGTACTCAAGGATCAGATGAAATACGAACTGTACCAGGGAACTTGGCATAATGGTGCACTCCAGGACTGAGGGGTTCACACCATGTGGTGTAGGAAGGGAAGGTGTATGAGAACATGGACACTTCCCAGCCTGGTCATCAAACACAGCTAGAAACACTATCCCTGCAATACGGTTGTTTTATAGTGGTTGGAAACAACAGGATCATGCATTTTTTCTCATGACAATTGAAGATTAAATAATATCCTTCCTAATTTTCTTCTTGGTTGTAATGTGCTTTCCAGCATTCTTCCTCTATGGTATGCTTCGGTAGAGTATTACAGCACCTTGAGTGTCTTATGCTGTTAAGTGATTTGTCATTAGCACCTTAGGACTTTCCCTTTCCTCCTCCCCCAGTCTCAATATGAATTTTCTGCTCCACATGTGCAGGTCAAACCCATATTACGTATTCCTCCAAGACCAGCAAAGTGCTGTATTTCCATAATACACCTCTCCAATCTATATGCTGTAACTGGTGCTCGTAGAAAAACTAATGATTTTAGCAAGTTCCAATTTAATTTTATGCTAGATTTACAATGCTATGGTTTGTGTTTGGACCACTCTGTTTTTGGTGCTAACCTTTTTCTTTGTGCTGCCATTTTCTGGAATATGTCAGGGAACTTAGGGAAATATATATTTATATTAAAAGAATTTCCTGTGTGACACAAGAATGTAGCACAGCATTCACATAGAAGTGTAGCTAAGTGTTTTCACAAAATCTCCAAAAAGGAGTCCCCGAGGTGGACAGTTTTGACCAGCTCTGGTTCCTTGATCTCTGAGGTGTGGGTTCATGCACAGAGCTGTATATGTTTTAGCCTGTGGACATTATTCTCTCCAGTGCTTCCTGCAGTGGTAGAAATACTGAAACCTTGTGGACACACACAGGTGATATCGTATGTATGGAAACTTTCAGTCACTAGCAGCAGAACTATTTATGAACCCCTTGTCTTCCTTATGAAATGTGAACCCCAATAATTATTATGTTAATATAAAATACAGAGAACATGTGGCTAAATTAACCATTCTGCAACTTGTTGGCTGGGAGTCCTAACTTAGTGTTGCGTTAATACTGTCTTTTACTGTGTTTCAGGATTATATGCAGACACAGTTGCTTTTCTCATGCACAAGCTCATAGCATTCATTGAGAACACAGTTACGTGCTTAAGTAAGTGTGTTCTGCCTGGGGTTTTCTGATGGACTTCTGTAAGCACTATCCAATGTGCATATTGTTAAAATATATAGAAATATAATTACAGAAAAAATCCACACCATATTACCCATCATCTGTGAAGCTGTTACACTGTGCCCACAGAATGTTTTTTTTAAAATACTAGACACAAAGCAAATATAAGTGATAAACCAAATAATCAGGTATTCCCACATTCCTTTATATTTTTGCAGTAATTCATAGAAAGGAGGAGAGTAACGATTAATAAACACTAGATTTTAAATTTATTTTCTTAAAATAAAGTTAATTTAAGTGACTGAACGGCTCATTCAACAATGCACTCCAAATGTGCTTACCAGCCCTAGAAAGAGAAGCCCTTGCAAAATGGAGCTGAAACAGCCCACACTGGGGGGCAGTGTTGGCTGGTGCAATTGCTGTTATCCCAGTTTATCCCAGAAGGGTTTCTACTCCCTGTGCTTTTGGAAAGGATGGATGTGACAGAAGTGTATCATGCTTAGACCTTATATATAACAATATTTTTCTTTCCCTTTGGGAGGAACTTATGGTGTGAGCATTGTCTTTGTTTAATTTGTCTAAATTGTAACATGTATCATGATCACACTTAACCATTTTAGTATCTTCTTCTACCATAGTGTTGCCAAAGCAAATAACTTTCAGTTATGTTCCAAAGTTTTAAAAATTCCAGTCTTACATACATACATACATACATACATATATATATATGCTAGAAGGGTGCAAACCAACCTTTTTACTCATATATCAGATCATGTTTAAATAGGAATGCCAGTAATACAGAGAAGGGGAAATAAAAATTTAGGAAAATAAATGTCTTTGAGAACTGGGCAGCTAAGCAATATGATGCTTTATTTACTCCTAAAACAGGATAGGAATAAACATCTTTTTCTGTGGCTTTATCAGTTCATGACAATGATTGACTTTTTCCTCTCTAGATGTATCCCATGTGATATGTACTTTTCCATATGTACTTTTCCATCTTCACATTACAGGCAGGCGAGAGTCTCTGCCAAATGTTACACTTGGTCTGTCAGAATCTTACTTGCTCATCTCTACCAACAGACACAAAAGTGATACTTCCAGCTGATAAGGCCCACAGATTTTGCAGGATTAAGATTTGTACCTGGGAATGTGGAGTCATAAACTTTTCATGCTATGTAATGAGGAGTCAAAGAGTTCTATAGCCCACAGATGGAGAACAGAAAGCAGGAAGAAAACCCACAAAACCAAGGATTGTCAGTATGTGCTTGTGATTTGCATTTACTTTAACATGAGACTTTTCTATTGTCCTGCAAATCTTCAAATATTGTACAATTCTGAAATGCAATACAACTCCTTATAACTCTATTTCAATGATGGAGGGTGTAGTATTGTATCACATCAAGCCCTCCAACTTTGGAATATGAATGCAGGCAGAATGTTGAATTTTAGTAACCATTTAAAAAAGATTCAGTGATCAAACACAAATCACTGAACATTTGTGCTGACAACTGTAGGGATAAGCACTTTCCTCATCTCACATTTTTATAGTCATACTAAGTAACAAGCCCAGGCCAGAGAGATGGATGAACTCATTCCATCATGCTTGGCCTGAAGTAGGTTCAAACCAATGCCCACAGAAACTCTGAAATCGACATTCATCTTAACTTTAGCACCTTTAAAAGCAGAATATTTCTTCTTAATAAGAATTTCAAATGTTCTTATCTATTTTATTCTTCAGGTTTTAAAATACCCTAAGCTCAACATGCATTACACCAGTAATAACTGCAAAAAGCAAGGCATTTTTCACAGTATCACAATATCACATTTATTATTTATGTGAAGAGATTGAGAAGAGTATTTTCAGTGGCAATAACTCTTCCTACAAATATTTTGCATCATGCTGAGTAGTTGTGATACAGTAATACCTACATCTACATATAAACCTAACAGCCGGTACTACTCACACATTCTCATAGCTGTTAAGTTGATGGTTCATTTTCACCTCTGCTAGCATTATGCTAACGTGTCAGTGCCAAGATCAGTTTCTCCCAGCAGCAGGTTTCTCTGTAAACAGAATCTGTCGTAAATCAAGCTTTTTTTATTTTTTTTAGAAACCATGTGTCTCATCATGGTTTTTCTACCTTTTGCCAAGTCAGAATATTTAAGAGCTGTCAAGTGAGCAGTGAAAATATGGTGAGGATTTTCCAAGTAGCACTTTACATACTGTTAATGCATAGGATTTTTGGTAGCAGCTATCACTGTAGGTGTCAGAGGTCTATTTACTTTTTCTATAACTGGGTAACTGAGATGCAGATCTCGAGAGTAGTTTTCACATTTCTGCTCTCCTGTTGCTTGCAGATGGCATTGTGTTGTAATACATGAAAGATCTGCATGCACCAAGAATGTGATGCACATTCTCGTCTTAGCCACCTTTACTGACAGTGCACACCATCTGCATAGCTGAGACCCTCCTCTGTACTGAAGCCAGAGTGCTGCTTCTCGGCTGTTTGTGGTGGTTCTTTGCAGCATCCAGCACACCACTTTGTCTGGAGGCTATCTCTGTGTGAGGCAAGGCTTGCTTGCAGTCACAGAAAAAGTCTGTTAGATCTAGCTGTGACCTCACATTACTTAAGATCTGGCAACCGTTTAGTTAATGTAAACAGAAGCCAGTTCTCTAAACCTGCTGTGCTGCAGATATTTCATATTCAGGTTATTCAGGCTGGGTTGTTTGTTTAAGGGCTAGGTAAAGCCTCATGCAGTTACTTTTATGTCTGGGTATGTTGTTTGCTCATGTAATCTAAATAGGCATCTACAGGGTAGAGAGTATGGTCTAAAATAGAAATCCTACATTGCTTTGGACCTCAAATACCAATTTCCATGATGATAATGGAGTAAAAATTTGGATCTACACTATAGAACACTCAAAAGGAAATTAGCAAGACTGTAATTAGTAGAACTGCAAATTTAACCAGGATACCCAGGGTCAACTCATTACTTTTGAGGAGGTGGCAGGTGGTGTGGGGAAATCATCTGCTGCCTGGGATTAATACTTTAAAAATTCTTATCTGTCCTGGTCTGGTAGCTATACCCAGAGTATGCTCAGAACTTTCAGGTAGGATCAGGCCCCCTTCCATTGTGCACGGAGACCTTCTTTTAAAGCAAAAATGAAAACAATGTTGCTAATGTCCACCTTTAATTTTTTTAGCTAAGTGCTTGTCTGGAAAATGGTATGTGTAGGTACAATACCTAGAAGATGGAAAAATGCATGGTGAGACTCAAACCAGCAAAGTACACTGGTAGGGTATTAACTATTTTGGATGGAGGTGCTCTCTTCCTGCAGTTCAAAGGAGGTGCTCTGTCCTCCATATGTAAAGCTGTATTTCAGGTGGTCACTTACCTTCCTTTGAAAAAGCTTTCTATTCTCTTCACACAGGACCCTGGTCCTACTCTCAGACTGGATCTCTGACTTCTCTCTTCATGATCCCTTAAGTCAAATGCTTATGTCATTGTAGAGTCCACTTTTCAACCATGATTCAAAGAGATCACATTCTGAGCAAAGATTATTTTCTTTATCAAAATGATGGTCACAACAGGATCCCACATGCAAATTTCCTTACAAGTTTACTTCACCCTCACTCAACACAAGTTCTGTTCCTGTCCCTGGGTCAGAAGGGGCAGGTTCCTTTGGTCTTGTTTATGTCTTTTCCAAGGCCACTGACTTAGGTATAACATAACCCTGATCCTGGGGTCTGATCAGGAAATACCAACTGCATCACATAAATGAGTCACAAAATAGATCCAAATTCCTTTGAAGCAGTGTGCATCAGGGGTGTAATCTTTGTCCTTGTTTCAATCTTGTTTTTAATTCTGCTGCATAGATACTAATCTATCATAAGCAGGGCTCATCACACAGTCCTAGTCTGTCACTGTCTCTTTTTTTCTTCTGTGTGGGATACAAAAGCTCCTCTTTCAACAGGGTCTTGATATGCTGGGCTTAGCTGCCTGTGCATCCTGTCCCTTCACACTAACATGCCTTTGAAACTGAGAAACTACTGTGAGGATTGTTACAAGGCTGTTCAGTGGGATTCTTCCTCATTTCTATGTGCTGTAACACTCACTTCAGATCCTAGCAGGAGGAAAATTTAATTCCTACAGAGATAGATTTTTAGTAAGAACTAAACTGCAAACTTTTTAAAATCTGTTTTACTTTATTGGGTCTCAGGGCTCCACTTGGATAATTAGGCATAGTTTCGTGAAGAAAATCAGATGCAGCCATTAATGGCAATCTGGGTGTCTGCTGATTTCCAGAATAAGTGAAAAGTGTAAGAAGGAATTGAAGTTTATGTAACCAGAATTCTTAGATTCTAGGTGAACTCAAGTTTTCTGGCCAAAATTAAACATATATGTACAGAAGTTGTTTCCATATTGAAACAGCTCTCTGATCTCTCCCTGTTGTATGAGATGATCTGTAGTGTGCTAGTGTGCCTTTTAAATGCTGTGTGCAATTGCTTCTCAAAGATATTACTTTCTTTATGGTCACTGGTTGTACTACAGGGGCTTGATCTCTGGGTGGTACTCTTAAATAGCTGTTTAACCCTAAACAAGTCCTGAACCACATTAGGAGATCTATCAAGAAAAGCATGCTGAGTTGAGCATCCCAAGGATATCCAACATTCTCAGTGCTGTTGTAATTAGCCTGAAGAGGAAGAGAGGGGAGGCATGTCTGCCACATAGTCTAAAGAGAAAGTGTAATTATTAGTAGGTTCCAACAGATGGCTCCCGAAGTACAGAGATGAAAAGTTCTCTGTCACTGCTGCTGCTTAATAGGGATTCCACTGCTGCTGAATGCAAACAACAAACTGGTCTGACTATCAATGGTTTTATCATAGCATAGGCCGGTAGTAACCTGAACAGCAGAGTGACAACCTTGATCCTACACCCAAAGGTGACAAACCACACATAAACGCTGATAACCTGTAAATATGGAAAACAGTGCTCCATGACACAACTCTGAGAACAAATAAGGTAATGTTGTCACCAGCAGATCAGTGACAATTAAACTAATAGAAAAAAATTGCTTGTTACAAATTGTCTCTAACATATTTTGGTCAGATCTGGCTTTATCTCAATCCTTTGGGCCCTATTTTGGGCTTCAAAAATGACTGTCACTGTTTAGCTCCAGACAGTAACTGAACACGATGTGGATGCTCTCTCACTCTCTCCCACAAAGGGGATGGGGAAGAGAATGGAATAAATCCCATGGGTTGAGATAAAGACAGTTTAATAAGATAGCAAAGGAAGAGAATAATATCTATAAAACAAGTGATGCACAGGTCTAATTGCTCACCACATGTGGAGGGGGAAAAAACCAAAGCAAAAGAATCCGATGCCTGGTCTGCTTCTGAGCAGCTTATCTGCCTCCCAGCTACTTTCCCCAATCACATACAGAGTGTCATGTTATGTGGCAGGGAACATCCCTTTGCCCAGTGGGGCCAGCTGTCCTGGCTGTGCTCTCCCAGCTTCCTGTGCACTTGGCAGGGTGTGGGAAGATGAAATGTCCTTGACTTGGTGTCTACGGCAACTACGTAGCAACAGCTAAAAACATTGGTGTGTTATCAACATTCTCATCCCCAACTCAAACCACAGCACTATACCAGCTACTAGAAAGAAAATTAACTCTACCTCTGACAAAACCAGGACACCTTTACACTAAGCTAATCTGGCAAAATTCTTTTTGATCTTTTACAAGCCTAGATGTAAGCAATGAAAGAATCCAATATTGTCTGACTTCAGATGTTCCAGGACAGCCTTCCTTTCCTTCATTATCTAGAGGCACAGCCTTCTTTTGTAGCCAAATAAGCATCAAATACTTGGAAAGGGCAAATTCTATGATTATGTAGACCGACTGCTGTGAGCCCTTTTATTATGTGAATCAGTGTGGTGCTCCTTCTTAAGTTCCCACTTCAGTATTTGTTAAAGACAGAAGTGCTAGTAAGTGAAATGTTATTTACTGTGCATAATTTTATAGGTTGTAAGTAAACCCATTGACACAATAGAAATTTTAATACAATGCCTTTTGTTATATGTGCTATTGAGTATCATATGTATATCCAAAGTAGTTTGGTCATTGTTATGTTCTTATTAGCAAAGATTAAGGGCAAAATAACATTTGTATTACTGCACAGTTCAGCAAATAAGCTGCACAGAGAGACTGGATTCTAATCCAAGAAATATTTCCACATAAGTAAGGAACAATTGCTAAATACTGCTGAGCCAGCCAGCACAGAGTGAGTGTGTGCCAGCAAAGTAACAAATCAAATCCTGCTATGTATATTGCTATATGGACCTTGGGAACATCATGATTCTGGGTGTTCCTAATGGGGTGCCAGAAATCTTTCTTCTTTCATGGTGGTCAGGGGAAGATGCAGAGTGCTGCCTCGCTGACTTGTTCAACTAAAAGAAAATATAATTTTTCTCATTTAGATAAACTGGAGAACATATGTTTTGCAGAAGTGGAGGAGGAGGAAAATCAGCATAGGAACTGACAGCATATTGATTTGTATGACTTCCTTTTGTAGGAAGGGAACCACTTAGTTTGGGCCAGGGTCTTGAAGCTATACCAACTTAAGATCAAAACCAATAGAAAATATTTCTTTATAAAAGTCCTCCAGGTTTTAGGAAGTTTATTACATTTGTAGGGACAGGTGAGCTGATGTGAGAAGAAAACAACTCAGTGTCACTACATCAGGGTTGGTCTCTCCAGTGTGATATGGCCAAGAAACTGGCAAAAGCTTTTGGCATCATCAGGTGAGAACATCTGTTTATCTCTACAGTTCTTCTGATACATTCACACAGGACAGTGTGAGTTTGAGGAACTCTGTACTGTAGCCCGAGCCCATCAGTGAGGGTCGTTCAGACTGAAGTCTTCCTCTCCCTGTTAAGCCAGACAGAATCTAAGTAGAATGGCATCTGACCATACTGCTGCTTGACCTGTTAAAACTGGTGTTTGTTGGACCTGACTGAAATGGTTCGTCCGCCTAGTGGCATAGTAGATTGCAATTTCCATACTTACTAAGCTCTTACATAATGAATACATTGTGAAGTGCTGTTCGAATGTTCAACCCTGCAGATTTTCATATAACTTGCTTTTCATACCTTGGCAGCTGTAGACTCAGGTCAGCATGGAGGCACATGTTACTGGGTCTGAGGTGAGATCAAGTGTGCCACCTGTTACAGGACATGACAGGTCTCAAGTATTAGCTCAGTGTTTGAAGGATTACTTTGACAGGCACTATGGAATGTAAAATCTTACAGATACGGCCTCAGAGTGAATAAAAAGAACATCACAAAATGTAATGTTCCAATTCTGTCATTTTTACCAAGTGCACTCTGCGCTGGGTTAAAAACTGGCTGGATGGCCGAGCCCAGAGAGTGGTGGTGAATGGAGCCAAATCCAGCTGGTGACCGGTCACCAGTGGTGTTCCCCAGGGCTCGGTGTTGGGACCAGTTCTGTTCAACATCTTCATAGATGATCTGGACGAGGGGATTGAATGCACCCTCAGTAAGTTTGCAGATGACACCAAATTGGGTGGGAGTGTCGATCTGCTGGAGGGTAGGAAGGCCCTGCAGAGGGATCTGGACAGGCTGGATTGTTGGGCTGGGGCCAACAATATGACATTCAACAAGGCCAAATGCTGGGTCCTGCACTTTGGTCGCAACAACCCCAGGAAACGTTATAGGCTTGGGCATGAGTGGCTGGAGAGCAGCCTGGCGGAAAGGGACCTGGGGGTGTTGCTTGACAGCCACCTAAACATGAGCCAGCAGTGTGCCCAGGTGGCCAAGAGGGCCAATGGCATCCTGGCTTGTATCAGGAACGGTGTGGCCAGCAGGACCAGGGAGGTGATAATCCCCCTGTATTCTGCACTGGTGAGGCCTCACCTCGAGTACTGTGTTCAGTTTTGGGCCCCTCACTTCAAGAAGGATGTTGAGGTTCTGGAGCGTGTCCAGAGAAGGGCAACGAGGATGGTGAAGGGTCTGGAGAACAGGCCCTACGAGGAGCGGCTGAGGGAGCTGGGGTTGTTTAGTTTGGAAAAGAGGAGACTGAGGGGAGACCTTATTGCTCTCTACAACTACTTGAAAGGAGGTTGCAGTGAGGTGGGGGTTGGTCTCTTCTCCCCAGTAACAGGCGACAGAACTCCAGGTAATGGCCTCATGCTGTGCCAGGGAAAATTTAGGTTGGATATTAAGAACTTCTTTACTGAGAGAGTCATCAAGCACTGGAACAGTCTACCCAGGGAGGTGGTTGAGTCCCCATCTCTTGAGGTGTTTAAAAGACGGGTAGATGCAGTGCTTGAGGACATGGTCTAAGGGTAGACTTGGTGGCGGTGGGTTAATGGTTGGACAAGATGATCTTAGGGGTCATTTCCAGCCTTAAAATTCTATGATTCTATGATTCTATGATTCTATGATTTTATTCATCAAAAATCCAAGCTGGTACCATAGGCTTCAATAAAAGGTCAAATACAAAAAACGTCAGTCTTAGGTGATTATAGAGGTGTTGTCAGACCTTCAGTGCAGAAAAGCAAGTTTTACTTGTAGACAGCTATTGAAGCTGGCAGTCTCAGAGGAGCTTGTAGAGACTGCTATGAAAACTACGTTTCAGCAAACCTAACTGTTGTCCATCACACAGTACAACACTCCTTCTCCTGCTGCTTTAGAAAAGTCAGCTATTCGACTTTCTATAAGATCATTTACAAGTTCTATTAAATTGCAGTAATTTAACTCTTTTTTTTTTCCTTTTAAAGGATTCTGAGTTCAATACCAGTGCATGTGCTTTAGGGCAAGTAATATTGAAAATATCTGCTGCACCAGATGGCAGAACTGCAGAAGGCAGAACTTGGGCAAAAACGGAACAGCAATTAATAAGCTGAACTTTCAGTCAAAGTCTGTTGCTTGGGCATATGCAAATATTGCATCTAACCTCTAGGATATGAGGAAAGTGACAAGATACGTTTGGAAGGATGAATTATAAAGTTCAAGTATTAAGCATGAGAAAATGTTGTGGTAAAGACACCTGAACTCACATGAAGAATGGAGTCTGATGGCAGATAGATAAAGGGAACAAAATCCAAAACAGATTTTTGAAGCATTGGATTGACTTGTTTGCAACTGTACCTTTATGAATAATAGACAGAAGTTCTTGCTTTGATAAACAATGGTGACATTTGTGAAGCTCGTCATGACAGTAAGTCATTTAACTGCTTCCTGAATTGGATTAGTAACAATTGACCTGTATTTCCAGGTAGTCTGAGACAAAATAAAATAATGGATCTGTGGAACTATTAGCCATGCAGATACCAGTATAGTGAATTCGGGAGATGTTCTGAGTAATCATACACTTGAACAACTATTCATATGGCTAGAAACGTAGATTATAGGAAAGAGAACAAACCACTTGCTATTGGCCTCTTCAAATAGCAAATTAATAGATCTTGAAGCATGGAAGTTATGTTCTAATATACTGAACTGCCATTGCTTGATGGCTCTACTGTAGCTGTGGTAATAAGTAAAGACTAAATTACTGTAAGAATAAAACTGCCTTCAGGCCTATGCTGTTATCTTGCTATATAGATGATATAGTTATCAGACATGTATAGAACATTTACACATTTACACACTACAAAACATGTTCTTTTAAACACCACTCAGGCAAGAAGCCTCAAAATAGCTGGTTCACTATGTCTAACCTTCATGCTTTCTAAAGATGAATTATTTCTTGCAGTGTAGAAAGCCTTGTTAATTCCTATTCATGCTACATGCCACAGGGATTTTCATGACATAATTTTTTTCTTTTTTCTCTCTGTACTGGAGAGGCTAGAAAACCTCTGAAGTGTGATCCCTGGGCAGTTGTTACAGCTGTAGCAATGCTGGGGCACCTTCGATGGAGGTTGGGATTACACAGTACCTTGCTCATGCATCGGGGGGGTATCATCTTTTCACCTGTTCTGTGGGAAGGTAATTTACAGCTTTGTGATGAAACTAATCATTGAAAGGTGGCAAAGAGTTGGTAGGACATTGACAGGAATACTCAAAGCTTCTCTGTAATGAGATGGGGAGTGTGGTTGAAAGATGGCACAGGAACTGCTTTCACTTTGTTCTCCTTGCCACAGTTATGGTTCTAGTTTTGATGTTTGCATTTTGTTTAGATGTTTGCATTTTCAGCTGCATTTGTTATGCAATAGGGTAAAAGAAAGAGCTAGAGCATTTTAGTCACCCCTAGATTACCAGGGAGAACATTTCAGAATGCCTTTTGAAGTATGAGCTAAGTGCTACGATGTTATTACTCCAAGTTTACTTACTTTTAGGTCTGAGAAGTGTGTGGTGCTAGGCAGTGTTCCATAGCAATCAAAACAACAATTATTACAAAAAGTAACAGGCAAGCAAAATGCAAACCAGAAACCCGTGTTGGAAGCATCTATCAATAGATGTTACCCAAGCCCAGGCTACACCCGAAGCAAAACCAAACTAGAACATACATTTTTCTTGAAGTGCTCTGAGCATATTCGTAAACTTTCCCATGAGGTTTGGGAAATATGTCATGTTATGAATCACTAGAGAGAGTCTAGATTTTCAACACTGCTTTTAGCCTATTCAAGAACGAGCCTACCATTAACTACCACCCAAAGTCATCCTGTCTGTAACTTGTCAACTGGGTTCCCACTCCAGTGTTCTTTGGAGTAAAATCTAAGTGCAGATATGGAGATTTGAATTTAAAGAATGACTACTGCTTCAACAAGAAGTATCTGGAGTCTGGGGATTCATAACAGCTTGCAAACCTCATTTTTGGCTAAGAAGCCCTCGTGTGGGTTAGTTGTTATTCATGTCTATCCATTTGTGCCAGAAAATCCAGTGCTGTGTGTTTGCTTCAGACAAAAGATGTTTCGCTCTTGTTAAGTTTACTACCAGCTTAAGTAAGAGAGGCCACCTTGTTCTCCATGAGGGCGTTCCATGTCTCCAAGTGAGGGGGGCTGTGTAAATACAAAGCAGCATATAAACTGGCTAGTCTTGCTGGTGTAGACAGTAGAGAAAGCAAGGAGCTATGGAGAGATGTTTTGTTGTTGAAGGTTTCAAGGGGTTTGGGTGTGCTGGGTTTTTTAATTATCTTGGTGTGTTTCAGAAACTGATAATCTCAGAGTTCTTGCTGCCAATGGGACCATTTGCCACTTTGTATCGGGGCTGTATTTCCAAAGCCAGTGGAAGAAATGCAGTAACTTGTTCATCAGTTGATCTAATCATTCGCCATGCGTTATTCATTCTGTCTATACTGTACTTCAGGTACAGAAGGTAAGACAGCTAATTCCCTAGCTGAGAAAAAGAAATATTCTTTGAGACTCAAATATTTGTTAGATCATGAGAGTGTTTCCTATCCAATTATGTAGATACATGGAAGGGAATTTTTCTTATCAGACATTCTCAGTGACAAGGAGGAACTGAGTCAAGGTGATAACAAAAGCTATTATGACGTTGCAGATTCCCGAGCCAGGTCCTTTAGGGCAGGAGTCCTAGTGGAGCTTCAACTGAAGCAATATGACACAATTCAGGTTTTAAAAAAATTGAAAGTAATGATAATGTGTGAGAGGAAGTGAATTTAGTCACAAAAGAGATTAGATATGCAGAAAGAATATGCTTGAAAACGCAATTCCTTTTCAGGCAGCATGTGCAACCAGTACCTGTCAATACTGGAAGCATTTGATGTTCCTGCCCAATCACAGCACAGTGTTGTGGTTGAACCCAGCAGGCAGCTAAAACACAGCTGTTTGCTCACTCCCTCCACTGGGATGGGGGAGAGAATTGGGGCAGTGGCAAGGGGGGGAAGAAAAGACTCGAGATTCAAGACAATTCAAGACTTGAGATACAGTTTAATAGGGCAGAAAATTAAGATTATGGTAATAATCATAAACAAAACAGGTGCTGCCCAGCACAGTTGCTCACCATCTGCTGACCACTGATGCTCTGCTAGTTCCCAAGCCATGATCCAGCCCCCAGCCAGCTTCTCACAAGTTATATACAGAGCATGACATCATATGGTATGATAAGTCCCCTGCAGCAGTTTGGGTGAGTTGTCCTGGCTGTATCCCCTCCCAGCTTCATGTGCACCCCCAACCTTTTTTCTGGCAGGATAATATGAGGTCAAGGACACCTTGACCTGGTGTAAAGATTGCCCAGTAATGAACAAAATATCAGTGTGTTATCAACATTATTCTCATCCTAAATTCAAAACACAGTGCTATACCAGCTACAAGGAACAAAATTTACTCTATCCTAGCTGAAACACAGCATTTTCCATAAACTCTGTTTAAATGCAGCTGAAACATCTTTCTTCTAAAACAGCATGTAGCTTCAAAGGATTTTCCATGATTTTAGACTTATCACTTGACACTCATAAAAGCCTAAATCAGGAGGATATATGGTGAGGTAATATATAAAACTGGGAACTAAGGCTGCTATGTAATTATCACATGGGAGGTGTGTTTATGTCTGCCTGGGTGGTTGCTCCTGTGTGGCAAAGCTGGATAATAATTCTTCCTTGCATTTCATTAATTACTAATGAACTAAGGAAATTAACCACAAGATTCTTCTCAACTCTCAATTTAGCGATTGGTGCTCTGCAAAGAAAAAGTGCTGGCAGCGGAGAGTCTGTTGACAAAGGACTGAAATATGTATCAAAATTAAATAGGATTTCTCTTTGTGAGTCAGTGATGTGTTTCAGAACTGAGGCGCTCAGGCTGCGGAATTTTTATATGGACAGAAAATAAGTCCTAATTATTTTAATAACTTGGTCATTTCTAATATGAAGTTTAGTTAGTTGAGTTCAATAAATCCAATATTCCTTGACACTGATAAATCTCATATCATGTATTTCTGATATTAGGTGGTATAAAGCTAGTTTATGATCTGTGCTCCATCTCAAAGTTATATGAAAAAGGTTGCAGTTTATTTTTTAATTTCCTACTGTTAGAAGAGTAATAGAAGAGTGAATAGTATCTCCAGTGTGATTGAAAAATTGGCAGAAAGCACACCCAAAGGTGTAACAAAGAGTGTGTGTCAATAAAGTCAAATAACATTGGGTTTATTCAATGTTTACTATAATGCTCTTGTGTCATTGTAGTATTACTCAGTAAGTGTCTTCAAGAGATGTGTGCAAGTGTTTTGTAAAGACCTCTTTCTTCACAACAGCATCATCCATATGACCCCCTCCTTTCTCATACCTCCATTTTAGCACAGCCTCCCTCCAGATATTTGAAGTGCACACATTATGACAGTTATCTAGCTATCACTTTCAAAATGGGTGGAAATTTACTGTAAAATAGATGTTAAAATTAATTATTTACAAGCTGTAATGTGCTTTTGAAAATCAGTTATTTTTCTTGATTTAGTACTAACTAGATTTTAAATTAGTATTTCAGACCAAATTCTAACCAGGTATATACATATTTATGTATTTATGCATAGTATTATCACAGATCAATAATGCTCTTCTAAAAAAAATAATATTAGAAGTTCTTACATAAGTGTTTAGCCTTCATCTAAGGATACAGAATGTTGTTGATTCAGCTCCTGCCATTCCAGAAAAAAAAGGTGTTTGACTAACAGAATTGTATTAGATGGTATAATTGATTTCTAATGTGTTTATCTCCTTAGATTACTTTCAGATGTGTTAAAATGCATTGGAGTGGGTGCCAGAAACTTTGGGGTTCTGGTGAAGGAGAGGTTTTGGGGTTTTTAAGCATTTACAAGTTTGTTGCAGGAAAGGAGCGTGCATTATGATTTTTTAAAAAGAAAACCTTGAACAGACTGTTGGAATGATTGATAAAAATACTTAATTTAATCCTTAAGGCAGAGTTTTCAAAGTAGAATATCTCTGAACTGGGCAGGAAGTAATGAAAAGGAGAAAACAAGGAGTCATTGGAAGACTAGAAAAAAAATCTTGAAAAATATTCAAGAATGTAGCTTTTACTTTCTGTTATAATGTTGAAGTTTACAAATAAAAAAGAAGTAAGCCCCAATTTAGAGCGAGTAATTTACTTCTTAAGCCAGTGAGTTTCATTATTTTTGTCAAAACAGTAGTTTATGGCAGGCCTAGAATATACTTTAGGTTAGATATCTGGAAAAAAATTTATTACTGAAGGTGTTGTCAGGCATTGGAAGGGGTTGCCCAGGGAAGTAGTGGAGTCACCATCCGTGGAGGTATTTAAAAGTTGAATAGATGAGGTGCTGAAGGACATGATCTAGAGCTGGACTAGACAGGGTTAGGCTGTGGTTGGACTTGATGATCTTAAAGGTCTCTTCTAACCCAAGAGATTCTATGATTCTATGATTCTGAAATTCTAACTGACTATTAACCTCATTGATATACTGATTACTGTAGTTAGCCTGAAAGAAATATCTGATGTTTTCATATTCAAGTGTATCATTGCCAAACTGAATTATCCCATGTTGAAACAGGATAATGTAATTTTCTGGGTGGGTAATAATACTACCTTACTCAGCTAATAAGTGGATTTGAGGGAAGGCATGTTACTATGGAAAAGCTGAAAAAGAAATATATAGTACTGGTAAAACAGCACTAATTTCAGTGAGTTTAATATATAACCATGGTTTAGAGATCAGAGATTTTAGAATATGGATATTTTCCATCATTGCAAAGGCAGAGAACACAAGAAGCCAAGTGTCTTAGGCCTGCTTCAGCTTCTTAACTAGTAGGTTAATATAAAAGCATATATAAAAATATATGCTTAAGATTTAGATCACAGAATGTTAGGAGTTGGAAGGAACCTCAAAAGATCATCTAGTCCAACCCCTCTGCCTGAGCAGGGTCACCTAGATTAAGTTACACAGGAATGGGTCCAGTTTGGTCTTGAATGTCTCCAGAAGTTTAAAGAACTGTCAAAGCATTTTCCTTACTTTACTCTTTTGCATCATCTTTTCCTCTTGCTCACACACACATACTTACATCTGAATACATGGTGTAAGCTTTAAACGCAGCAGGCCCTTGTGATAAGCTATAGGACTTTACGGCGTTTCACAATCTAGCTCACACTGGAAATGCTCAAGGTGTGAACTGGAAAACTATTGGCAGTAAATACCTATTGTTGTACTATTAGTACACGGAGTTCTGAGCTGTACATGACTACATAAAACTTATTATTGCCTTGCCAGTCTTTGTGCTGTGAGACTAAGGGTAGAGGAAGAAAAGCATTTTTAAAATATCTGTTCCCTTGTATATTATTTCCTCCTTAGTTATTTTAGTTGTTTTTCCTTTTGTTTCAGTCCTGTTCTGTTTCATATGTGGAGAATTTCTCTTTAACAGAGTTTTGATTTCTCCCTGAGAAACAGATGAAAAAATTTGTGCATATTGAAAAGAAGCCAGTGAGGGAAGTAACGTGTGGCATTCGATTTTCTGAAAATCCTGCCTGACAACAGGGACAGAGCATTGTTTGAACTCCAAAGGCCAGAGCTGTGTGTGTGTGTGTTTCTTGTAAAGTGCTTTGGGCATCATAGACGGCTTACCCAAGGGGAACTGGCAAGGCAGTCCTGAATTGCCATTGTAGGGATTTGGATGTGTAGATGTGAAGGGCGGCAGTCAAGTATTTGCAGGTTTGTAGATGTTTATTTTGTGAGTTTTAAAAACTTCTGAAAAAAAAAAAAAAAAAGCTTCCAACAAAACTTTAGACAATTGAATAACAGAAATAACCAGAATATTGTGAGGGTTTTTTTGCTGTTGGGCCACATGTATTCCTAGTTTGAGGTCAGAAAGCTAGAAAGGGTTTTACAGGAACTTAGCTCAGTTTTACGGGGTCGCCTATTTTTATGGCTGGAAATGTGAATGGATACTTAGAACTGACACTAGTATATCATGCAAAACATCTGGGAATAGATTTGTACTTCTTAATTATTGAACACTAAAGATGTCATGATTAAGATCTGGTAAAAGAAACAAAAGAATTATTATGTGCAAGAAAAGAATTGATATATATTTCACTATGTAATAAACATGCACCTCAGGAAGTCCAAACAGACCCTAAGAATAAAGTGTTACTCATGAAAGCACAACACAATTATAAAGCAGACAAGTAATTAAGGAATGTATATTGTTTCCAAAGCTTTGAAAAATAGAAATGCTTGGGTCAGCTGCCTCTAATTTTAAGCATTCCTTCACCATAGATGCAAACTTCAATACAAATTGGCCAGCATACTAGACCAAAGAATTTACTCATGAAATGTGCTCAGTAAGCAGTTTCTAAATGTCAGTTCCTGTGTAACTTGATAAACTCACACAGGCAGGAGTCTGTTGAACTGTGCGGTAATTAACTGTCTTGTAGGCTTCATTCCCAAGTTTCGTGTTTTGCAGCTTCCTAACTTAAAACAACCTGATGCAGACTCCTGTATTCCTCTTCTCTTGCTGGGTTTCTTATGTCTGCACTCTGTCATAAGCAGAAAATATTTGCTGGCATTTAAGAATATTTTTCATTTCACATTGTGTCGGGTGGCTGTATCAACAACTCTGAAAGGAGCTCAGTTTCTCAATCACTAAGCACTCAATCATGAAGCTTCTGTGATAGCTTTAAGTAACCTGCGTTTGTGCTGCCTTTTCCAAATAATAAACAGCTGTCAAGCTATTGCCAGGCTTGGCAATCTTTATAGACACATGGCTGCATTCTGTCATTTGATATAGTTTGGACAGGGATTTGACAGATCTGCTTAGGACATAGAAATTGGTATCTACTTTCCTCGTCCTTTCTCCTCTCTCAAAAGTATCACAAGCATTACTGTTCTGGATTTGATATTAATAGAATAATCTAAACTATGCAAAACAAACATTTGTAAAGATTTAGCTTTTGCAGAGAGACTTCCTAAAGCAGGTTACATATCAGTCATCACAGGATATACAAGGCTGAATCACTGCACAACTTCTCTATTTCATAGAAGAACATATAATTTTCCAGGCAAATATAACTCAGGTCATCAGGAGGGTTTTGCAAGGATAGTACCTTGTGCCAGCAAAATGTTTGGTGTAGTTTATTCCTACTTAAGAGAAAGGGAAGGAGAACAACTCCTGATCAAGTCTCCGAAGTCAGAACTTCTTGTGAACACAGGGTGGAACAATGATGTGTAAAGTCCCTCAATTTCACTGAAGTGCAACTTCTGAAAACTAAATTGATCATCCAATTTTTTTGTTTAAAAACAAGTGACAACAAAGTTTATTAGAATTTGGGGTGATGATCCATATTTATCACTACTTTTCAGCAACTGTTTGAATTACCTTGATTACTGATGTCGCAGATTGCATCAAGTGCTCTTAAAATTCATCTGCCCCTTCCATTCAGCCAGCATGGACTAACATAAACAAGACAGCCTGAAGAGTCATATTGCATTGCTAGTGGCAATGAACATTGTGAGAAACACAGAAAGAACCACACACGGGTACATCTTTGCCAGCCTTTTCAACAGCTACTGGCTAGGCACCATCTAAATAGAATGACGAAGAAAGTCCAAGTAAAACTTAGGTACCACTATTAGCAGCTGTTGTCTATAAACATATCTGCATGACTGTCCTGGTGGCTGTAGAAGACTGCTGCAATTCTACAAATGGAAGAGCAGACTATGCAAAGTACAAGGTAAGATACAGCACCATCTGAAGCCTCTGTTCATGGGTCAAATGACTGGGAGAAGTTGTCAGAACAAAAGACAAAATTAAATAATTACATCAGATCACTTTCATTCAGGTCACCATGACAAAAAGGATTATCTTCTCCTTACACCAGGAGAATTCAGTTTCTAGTCTGAAAGGCAAACAAATGGTCTGTGTCACTCACTGTATGGAAACATCCTGCCCAAGAGAAATGTTCCTGTAACGAGGAGAATAGCAGTGGCTTTAATTGTAAAAGTAGGGCTCCTAGCAAGGTGCTAACTCTCAATTTACCAGAAAATAGTTGGTTCCGGCTCTAGAGAGAATCTGTGTTTAAAAGTGATCTGTACCACTTTCCTAAAATAACAAGTTCATAGTATAAACTACAAATATGCCATACATAATTTAAAATCAGCCTATTTGTTTTTAAAGCACTAGATCAAAAATGAGAGGAGAGGATGCTGAATCGCATGTAACATCTTTAATTGTTCTACACAGCTATATATTTGCATATCACTTGGCAGAGGCAGTTTAATAAAAGTAGCTGAGCATCAAGTAGAAATGGCCACAAGATGCTCTTTGATTTTGTGATTATTATGAATTCATAGTATTAATGGGAATTTCAGGTGTGCTAGGAAAAAAAAAAGGCTCAATGATTACATTAGAAATATCATAGTAGTGACATTAAAAATGTATCTAAATGAGGACAATTGGAAAAGTATGAAAAATAGTGAAATGTAGCAGATGTAATTAGAGACTTAGCTAACTTAGATTATGTTTAGATAACATTTGATAATTACTTTTTGGTAACATAATTTGATAACATAGATAATGACTTCTTGGGTAAAATCAGGAGTGGCCAAATTTCCTACACAGTCTTGAAAATCTGAGGAAATTTGGGGTATTTATTTTCTTTACAGAGTTAGGAAATTACTCTGCTTACCAACATAGTGTCTCCTTTTACATACTCGGGTCAGTCATGCCTCCCACAGACTGTGAAGCAATGATTTTTTTTCAGAGGCAGTGGAACGGCAAGATGTTTCTTCACGCAGTGAAATAATCTATGAAGGCAGTTAGAGTGGGGCAGCAACACCCATCTGCCAAGCAGAACATTCTCAAGCTGAAGAATCTGACAGCTGTCAAAGTGGGTGTCTGAGAGAATTGCTTGTGACATGAATGGCTCAGGTGAGAGGTTCTACCCTACAAATCATTGCAGCAGCTTTCCTCAGTTTCATCTTTTCTATCCATTGACTAAATATTTTATTAATGTGCTCCTGAAAAGATATAGATGGAGAAAGATCATAACTGCATGATGCCTTCATCCTGTATCTTTTCGTATGTATAACATAATTAGCATTAGTAAATGTTAATAGCGTTCTCTACAGTTCTGCTCAGCTGTAGGCAGGTGGCAGAATGGCCCCAGGAAAGGTGTTAAAAACAAACCAAAAGAAAAAGTTATTTTATATCTTCAGCACCACCACCACTAAGACAATTTAATAAGACAACTTACATTTCTTGCTGCAGCACTATGCAGTACTGCAGGGACAGTAAACAGCACTCACTTCCTGCAGCTTCTGAGAGTGCACGGAAAGATGTACGGCTGTTAACTGAATGTAAGGCAATTAGCAATAATGACAAGCAAATCCATTCTCTGCAAGACACACTGTAAACAGTCAAATATCAAAAGAACTAAATCCTTTTCTTTTTAATTCCATTATTGCAACAACAGCACATTTAATTAACTTATTGAAATGTGATCCTTTGAGATGAAACCTTCTCCAGAATCCCCTTTGTTGATCCCCCTTTGCTCTTGTTCTGACCTCTCATTACAAGTGTTGTCATAAGGGTTGCTCTGAATATTAACCATTACCTGGAAAAAAATGGAAAGCAAAGAAAATTATGGAATTTATTAGCAAAGAAACTTCATCTCTTCAGCGTAGCAGCTTAAACTGTTTGGAATGAAGGAAATGCTTCTGAATTGGCTGACTGAAATATGACTTATATTGCCATTCGCATATTTCAATTCAAAGGTTGCTCATGCAGAGGTCACCTTTTGCTCTATCTGGCTGTCGGTAAAATATTACCCTGAGAAGATATGCATGTTAAGATGTATGCAATGGAGTATGTCTAATGGTATTCATCCTGTGTCCTTAACTGGCTGAGCATGTCTCAGATGATTAGAGAGGTCAGCTCAGATGAAACCCTCTTTGTCAGAGTGACAAGCATCTTGAATCAGTGAATTTGTTTCAGACCATTAGTTCAGGTATTGCAACACTACTGGCATTTCATGGGGTAATAACCGAGGGAAAATATCACTCAAAAATATTATGTTGCCTAGAATTAGTGTAATATTGGAATTGCTAAACTGCTGGTCTCAGGAGGTCATTCTTAGCCTTGTCATCTTTTTCCAAGCAGCATTTCCAAAAATTATATGTTGTGGCATGTCAGAGGACAAAATCGAAATATGATGCCCCACAGGCAACCAATCCACAGTGCCCATCTGGAGAAAAAAGAGGAAGGATGCAATAATCTTTGACAGCCGCAGAAACTAGTCATGGTGCTCCTGATCTGCCCTGCTTAGAGACTCATGGAGATCTGCCTTGAGCCACTAATTTTAATCCAGAAGAAAATGTGCCCGAGTTTACCAGTTTGGGAAAACACAGTGTGGAACCAGCCCTGGACAAAAAGAATGAATGAGACCTAAGAGAATGCTCTAGATGGCAGAAAGATACCTGTCAGGACAATGTTTATAGGTAGGGATAATAGCTCAAATTAATTCAACTGGAGGGGGGAAAGAAAAAGGAAACTTAGACAGCTTTGGACATGTTTTCATACAATCATTTGTATGCCTGGAAATGTATCTGATTTTTTCATCTACCAATAAATACTGTCAATATCCTTAAACCTTGTCTACAGAAATATACTGCTAAAAATATGTTTTGCTTTCTGAGAAATATGTCTTTCTTTCCAAAAGAGGTTTGAGTGCTAGAGAACATGAATTATTTGGCTGTAAAGGATCATCACCTGTACCTCAGGTTAGGAGGCATTATGAATTCAGCCAGAGATATGCAGAATATTTATTGAATTGATGCAATATTCTTTAATCAAATTTATCCCAAAGTGCTTCCCAAGTTACGTTAAATAGATGGTGAGTATACAGTTAATATATAGGGCTGAAAAGCAGAGGAGTGGGGTAAAAGTTTTCTTAAGGATTGATGTAGCAAGAAAAGAAGTAATACAAGTTATTAACTATAATGGAATCTTGGTAGTATTGCATTGAGCACAGTTAATGTTTAAAATTATGTTTTTTCCCACACTGGCTTGTAAAGGTTGATGACATGCAAATAGTTGCAAACAGCATGGAAAGTAGTAGAAAATAACAAACGCTGTGGTTTACTCGGGAATACTGACTTTTTGTTAAAGAATTTTCAATCACTTAATGCCTGAATGCTTTAAAGGTATTTGGCTTGCTGACAGGGTTTTATCTCATTAGTTCCTGATGGCCTTTTCATATTCATTTATTTCCTCTAAATCATAAAACATTAAAACGTGAACTCCAGTGTTGCTTTCCTGAGTATCTTCCTGACAAAAGCACTTTGTAAGTTACAGACTGACTAGACCTGTTACTATTGGTCAAATGACATGAAAAACCTCTAATAAAATGCAAAGTAAAGAACACCATTTTAGCCGTGTCTTTCAGTGAAACAGGAGCCCCAGCTTAACTCAGCTTTCAAATAAATTAAAGATGGGCCACCTGTCACAGCAGTGAAGGGTTTTACCTAAACCCAAGGCAATTTAGTCTCTTAGATAATAAATATTTAAGGCTGCCTTGAGGAGTTAGCTCTTTGCTTTCTTCAGAGAGAATGCTGAAACCAAGAATCATATGCTCCTTTTACTAATGAGTTGACTGGTATAATTTCAATAGATCACTGAATGCACTTCTTAAAAATCTGTACTGTATCCAAGCATTTTTTTATAATAGGGCTTCTTATACCACAGGAAAAATAGGGACATCAAAAAGGCAGCTTCAGACAATGATACTTTTCTTTTTTCTTGATTTGTTTTGAGTACTTAGGCCTGATGGTATATTTTTCCCCTGAATTATCCTTTCCTATCCAAAAATCAGTTGTCAGCTTTGAGAAATGTGTCACTTGATGTTTTTGTTTTGTTTTGTTATTTTATTTCTGCTATGAGTATTTTTGTGTTGTTTGTTCCAGAAAAAAATGCAGGATCTCTAAATTGGGTTATAGCTTTATTTCATGTGAAAACGAGGAAAATATTAGTTATTGAAAATATAACTACTAAAATTATTCTCTCTCCCTTTAAAAGGAAAAATGCTTTAAAATGCCATTAATTGTAGTTTACAGAAGTCCTTTGAATTAATTCTTCAGTCTGCTACAGAAGAGCAAGTAGCTAACTACTACTTTTCTTAGGCTGCTTGGCCTCTAGACCTAACGTTGTCAAAGATCACTGGGTCACAGTGAAAAAGTAGGAAGAAAGGAATTGGGAGTCTTGGGTTCGACACAGTCCTTTTGCCAGATTAATATATTTGCCAGTCTACTAGTATCCTCTTCCTACCATGATCATCTTGTATGGAAATATTTTAGTAGTACTTGTTTTGTGATTCCAGGAAGAAAGCAGTTACATTGTGTGCTACTGCCTTGAATCAAGGAAAGGAACAGTGCTGTGGCTTACAGAAAGAAAAATATGGTCATAACTTCTGTTGGAATCAGGAGGTATGGAAAGGAAGCTTTCTCAACCAACAAACCATCAGTATGAAAGGATAGACCATTGTCTCAAATTGATTTCCCCGAAACTCTGGGAAATTCTACTGCTATTGCATGAAAATATTTGCCATTTCAAAAGAAATTACTATTCCACATGCAGGTGAAATGAGAGAGCTTAATATATTTGGGAAGGAAAAAAAAGATCATCTCTCAATTTTTGTTAGCCTGGTGGATTATGTTCTCTTCTGATATATGGAGACAGTTCAACTTCCTGTTACACCCTCCTCCCACTTTGGAGGAGACCCATGAAATACATCCATAAACAGGCATTCAGAGACTCAATTGCTCTTAGCCTGTGCGACAAAGTCTCACATCTGATGGGTGTTCTGTGCATGCAGTGCTGCTTAAAACTCTTTTAAACCATCTAGTTTCAGAATGAAAGAATAGTCTTCTCTTGTACTAATAAGTTTACAGATATCAGCCAAAACTATTTCTGCGCTACCGTACCTTATTTACACTTACACACTGTCAACACAGCTTACTAAATAGTCCATTTTGATCTGGTGTAACGTAGGAGTTCTATCCTTGTGACTTGTATAGTCACCCACAGTGTGTGATAGTCTTTTGCTTCTTACAAACAGATCTGAAGAAAACAGTATAACCTGGATATAAGCAATGGGAGCTGTGTGGGATGAGAAGTCAATAGAGAGGTGCAAAAGTTAATAATTAGAGTGCATATTTAATGAATTAAAAATTGTTCATCACAAAAATTGTGAAAATATTCTGAAGGTCTAACATTCTCTAAAATTAAATGGCAACAAACTACTCATTTTGAAGTAGTACTGCTACAAACTGTAGCATAGAACTTATTCTATTTTTCAGAATGAAAGAGAGAAGCATTACCTTGGGGGAAAATGTATGTAAAGCTATCACTGTGTATTTTATTTATAGGAGTTTATTATCACATGTTAAAAAGTGAGTTTGCTCTCTAGCATCTCAAGATAAAAATCTAAGAAAAGTATTATTTTTTTTAAATAGTAACATTTTTGTGATCATGGTATAGAATACACTTATGCAGACAAGCATAGGTTCTTGGTGCTTATGGGTTGTTTTTTTTCAGAGCACATAAGTAGCAGAGCATGCTAACATATTTCAGTTTCAGTGATATATGAAGCTTGGATACTTTCCAGCTTAGAAAATTTGTCATGTAATTCTGATACCCATTAATCACTACCGGTCAGAAGTTCATCCTCTAAAAATTAGCCTTAAAAAAGTTAAAAAAAAGGCTGTGGAAAGGAAAGCTATTATGCTTTCCTGGGAGTATGCTCCCAGAAATCCACGTGAGATGTTAGGCTGTGAAGAAGGGAACACTATGATTTGTTGGTCCAAATGGTCACAAAGAAAAGACAGGAAGTATCACCATGATTTCAAGCAGGAACTGAAGCAACTTCAGATGTGAGACAAACTAGTCACCAGGGAGGAGGGAAGGCATGCAGGGGTGAGAAGGATGTAAAAAGTTTTAAAATAAGAAAATAGATGTAAAACATTTTCCCTGAGGCATCAAGAGACCAGGTGCAGTGCCTGTAAACAGTAAGAGACTAGCAAGGAGTAACTACAGATCCTCAACTACTCTTTTGGAACAGCCATTCAGGTAAGCCTGAATGAGAACCAGATGCCAAACAAATCCCTTGAGATTATAGTCGCTAACAATTCCTCACAAGAAACTGTAAATCTGCTGTCAGGAGATGAAGTTCATGGAAGGGAGTACAGTGTCATTCCTTTGTGCAGTTTATCAACTGCCTATTTGAGGAACAGAGGAGTCCCATCAGTTAGTTGTAAGGTGTCCAAATTTGTATTTTGTGAAACCTTTGATTTGTTTTAGTTTCACAATAGATAACCTAAGAGGTCACCTGTGTGACCTTTTACCTGTGCAACCTGCTCTAGGGAACCTGCTTTGGCAGGGAGGGGTTGGACTCTACAATTTCTCGAGGTCCCTTCCAACCCCTACAATTCTGTGAATCTGTGACCTTACATAATCTAAATAAGGATTTAGATTTAATTTTATGCAAATAATCACAAGAATCCTGTTTTCTTTCTGGGTTTTGTACTTTAACATTTCAAATACACCACTGAAGCATGTAATGTCACTTGAGCAATGTTTCAGAGCGCTATTTCGTACTGTAAGAGCTGCATTTATAACAGCTGAAGCTTACCCATAGCTATTTTTATCTATAAAGTAAATTACTACTGTGGGAGGACCACGATTAATCCTAAGGAGTGGGAAGCTGAATATCCAAAGTGATAAGATTAATAAGCTGTAATATAAAATGTTTTTTTTTCTCTACTATTCCAAAATTGTTGCTTATCTGTTCTCTGAATTTGCTCCGTGTCAAAAGATTGCTTATTTGCAGGAGAAGGAAGGGAAAAGAGAACAGGAAACCTTTCCAGACCCCCGGGGTGTTACTAGATAACCTGCATGTCATGGGTGAAAACTCCCTAGCTGTTTCATTAGAACGTGCAGTGCAGTCATGTTTAACTGCAGCTCACACACTGCACAGTCAGAGTATCTTCTGAGGGAGTCATAGCTTTCAGGGAGTACACATCTAAAATATTGTTTGTAAATTTACTGAATTTCAGCCTAAAATGAACATTTGTCAATGACACAAACAAATGAAAATGACCTTCTATAGAAACATTCCTAATTGCGTTTCACTACAGTTGTCGCTGATGAGTCTTATTGGGTGATTTTATGAAAAATCTCACCATAAATCTCAGATGAAAAAATTATGTGGAATCTTCAAATACAGTCTGAAGCTTTATGAAATATATATAAAGCAGTATACTGGCCTAGGAGTTTGCACTTGCAGCTACCTACTAGGTTGCTTTCACACCTGACTTTTGAATTTTATTGTCTAGTTGCCACAATAATTCCCTCAACAGTTCTGATTTAAGTGTTTGCTGTTGTCTCTGTGTCCTGTCTCATTCTTTGTCTTCCTTCCTGGACAGAACTTTGTCTGTGCAGAATACACAGTTTTAAAGTGGGTTTGTCCTCTCTCTGTTCCTCTTAATATTGAAAAGCCAAATATTGGGTGTTACAGTATTTTGTATATTGAACAAAATGTTTTGTGCACAATGAAGGAAGGGCTCCAAGAGGTGCATGTCTCTACAGTTATCAAAGTTACCCTTGGGGAAGGACACCTGAAGGTGGCCAGTGAGCTTTGGTTCCTCAAAACTTTCTGCTCAACAGCTTCTTTTACTTTTCAGTGCTGAGGTTGGAGGAGTTGCAGTGTTGTGCAAAGGTGAAAGGTGTCCTTTGCAACAGCAAACTCTGAACTTATGTGTGTTAGTATAAACTTCCTAATCCTCGGGGCTTAAATGTAATAATTTCTTGCTCTTGTCTGTTTCCTAGGCCTTCTTAGAGGCTGCCAACTGTAAGGTATCAACACATCCTCGAAGAAACAATCCAAACTCTTATCTGTAGATTATTCTGACTCAATATTTCTGGATTTGTAGATGAGAATTTACATAAAATTGTATTTTTATTTGTAGAATCAGTTTTCTGGAATCTTATTGTATAATTTTATTCTATTAGTCATGGCAGATTGTTATGCTGGAAAAGCATTGAGGTAGGTTCTCTGAGACAATGCTTAAATCTCCAAATCCTTTATGACTTCTTGGGCATATGGGAGAGGAAGATCAGTGTACCTTCAGCACATTGATTTCTTTCTCAATCTTGAATAGTAAGTGATTCAAACTCACAAATACTTATACTGACCCCTGGGTCACCAGGTTTACTCTCCACACCAGTTTTTTAAAGCTCCCAAAACCAGAGGCAGGTCTCCCAGCACCTTTTTAGAGGTTTTTTTTTTTTGCAAATCACTGTAATTGTGAGAATGTATGTACATTAATTTCTTTTGTTTGGTCTTATATTTCCCATCTTGGCAGGGATTTGGACTGGTCAATGAAGCTGATGTGTGTATACATCTTGTTGCTTTTGTGTACCATTTTTAAAGACTCGTTGCCTGATCCCATGTATTTTGGTGACACAGTTTCCCAAAGCAGGCAGCCCTGTTTGGCTTCTCAAAGAGACAAAGAGGCTATGAGGTGTGTATTTGCAATGAGAATTTTGTCCTGAATTCTCAAAGGAGCACCTTTTTTCCTTCCCCTAATTTAATTTGAGGTTGGGCTTTATTAATTAATAATTAATTAACATTTTCCCTCTTCCTTTAGAAACCAGAGGAGAAATTAGGAGCCCTTGGAAACGTGGGACGCAAGAGCTAAAATATGCAGTTGTACTGCCACACGTGGAGAGGAAAAGGCTGAGAATAGCAGCGGTTCAGTTCCCTCCATTCCAAATGTATTTTCGTATTCTGTTCACAAATACCATAGTGCAGCATCTTACTGAAAGTGCAGTGAGGCTGCTAAAGCAAGAGTCTCTTTCCTTCTGGTACCTCCACTAGAAGACAAGTCAGTGTGACAGGCTGGGTATGAGGGCAAGTCCAGCGCAGTCCAGCCAGCGAGACATGACAGCAAGTGGCAATGCAGACTTCTAATATTTATGATAAAAAGAAAGGGATTAAATTTAGGGAGAGTTTAAAAAGCAAAAGTGTAAGAGGTTTGAGAAAATGCCATGCTGTGGCCTACCTCTTTTATAATAAACTTTATCATGCTTTTAACGTCAACTAAGTAGTTAGAAATATGGAAGTACATCCACAGCATGGTAATGGTACTCTTCAGATGGCCTCATAACCTCTCTTTGGTTGTTCAAATGCAAGATTTAAATAACTGTCAGAGGAACTAAGTCATAATTGCTTGCATCTTAGCTCCTGGTTCAGTGTTTCCAAATGTGCTGCTATGATGGGAAAGAAGTTTTGATAGGTTTTTTGAGGAAGTTACTTCATAGTATTGGGAGGAGATAGTTTTCCTTTTTAAAATAAAAGATTTCGATGTTTGAAATTGGAGACTTACAATAGTCTCTTTGTGGTGGGCTCTTCGTGATAACGCAATTATTTGATGATCTAAAAACTCCCTTTCTGCCTTCAAAGCAGCTATAAATTCCTGAAGGCTTTACTGTTAAGCCTCTTCCTTTCAAAAGCTGTAAGCTTAAAAATACCCCAAAATCCACAAACCGAAGAAATTATGCAGTTTAGATACAAAAGTTGTTCCTTTTATTATTTGCTTTCTGGTCTTGCAAACTCACAGCAACGGGGCAGTTTCACGTGTAGGATGACTCCATTGATCTCTGGTGGTGGGGGGCTGGGCAGCACCTTCCCCAGGTGTCAGTGAAGGATGTGCCAAGCAGGTCGGCTGAGCAACACCTGTGTGTAACACCTGACCGGAGTGTCAGACCTTAAAGCAATGCTTCCCAGAGGTCCTGGGTTTAGTTTGTAAAGCTTGCTTTAGAGTGTGGAAGTTTTAAGAGTTCTAGGAAGCTCATGAAAATGTTTGTCGCTGGCTGTAGAGGTGGGTAGATCTTCTTTCTATGGGTTTGAATTGCATTAGTAAGTTTTCTCTTAGCTTGTTTGAGCTCTAGACTTGGGAAGTTTTCTCTTAGTGATAGCTCAATTGAATGTCTTTCATGCTTGTCCTAAATTTTTTGTTCTTTGCTTAGCTTCTGCTTTGTATTAAAGTATTTTGTTTGTTCTATGGCTGTGGGTGTGTGTTCTTTTTTTAAACTATGTGACTAGCCAAAATGTTTGTGATTCTATTGGGAAATACTAGGAAGCACAGGCAACGTAATGCTGCTTTATCAAAGGAAAGAACAAGAAAAACATTAGTAGTATTTTATTTCTTAAGAAATTGTTTTTTTGCTTTGAAAGTTAAATTCATTTTAGGCAGAATGTCTACTGTGTTGGGGTTATACCCATAGCTAAACCTGCCTGGTTAATGGCAGAGTTCAGAGTGTTCTTTTAACATGTGCTACAAACCAGCTACTTTTTGGGTGCTGAATCCTTAGAGAACTCTGTGAGAATTCTGATGTCTGGCCCTGGAGAAAGCTCACTGCCTCCCTGGAGAAGTTACAGTTTTATTTGTGGGTGGAGAGTATGTCTCCTGTGTTGGACCACTGAGGCATATTGTGTGTCCTAGGACATGCCACTTGTACAGTTGAATTTAAAAATGCCATGTGATGTTCAGGCTTGCTTTGAACTAATATGGCTGTATTCTGACTTCATATCACCAAGTAAATCAGTATAGATGTTATCTCTTCCTGATTAAGCTATTAACAGGGTTAAGGAAGTATTTATATTTTGCAGGCATGGTGAGAATGTATGTTACTACTTGAATGAAAATTATTATTATATGTCACTATTAAAAAATAAAATAAAATTTTAAAGTATCAGTTTTCTAAGACTCAAGCTGTGAATGATAACTTTTTCCCAAACTTTGTTATGGTGTGAGTGGGAGAATTGCTTTTGATCTGCTATAGTGACTCTAGGATTGTAGAAATAAATACCAGTTGGTCTGAGTGCCTGAGGGGGTGTGAAGCTGGCTGAAGAAGGGAAATATTAAGATTTGTTCAAAGTTCACTGTGGTTTCATTTAAAATTGAATGCATTGGTAGTATATCTTCTGAAACTTTCTCACCTGTTTGTGCTAACCTTGATTATATATCAGATGCCTTCTGTTTTGCTGCTGTATCTGTGCACAGCCAGTTCTGCTTAAGCCTCTGATTGCTCGTGTGTATTTAAAGTGCCTGTGAGCCCCTGGGGTGACCTTGGAAGTTGCTCTCAAGTATGGTCCATAAACTCCTTGTACCTAGCCAAAGGAATGCTTTCTGAAGCTGTATGATGATTGCTGTGGTCTTAAGCTGTACTTAAACAGTTTCTTTATGGAAGTATGGAATCAATAAATACAGAGGAGAGCTTAGTATAGCATGAAGTAACAAGCACTAGCAATGTCAAGAGCCAAATATTACTAGATTAGTATAAACTTGCTATGTTGTATAACTAACAAAACCTTGCCATGAAAACCCAAGACAACTGGCAATATCAATTATATTCATGAATTCTCCTAATCTGAGTAGCTCCTCTGTTAGCCTATACCAGTTAGTCTTGAAAAAGTATTCCAAGTTTAAAATAAAAATAATAAAATAAATCCCTCCAGTTGCGATGAAAGTGTTTTTGTTGCTGCTGAAGCTCCCGTGAACTTCCTGGTGATCAGGTGGCATCCTTAGCTGGTGCAAAGTAGTGTTATGAGGATTTTAATATTGGCCTAGCAGACTTTCTGATTTCTTACTAAAACCCTGAGAGGCGCTTTTCTCTCAAGCAGACTCTTAATTCCTAGCATGACAACTCTTAATATTTAGTGTTTCTATTTCCTAATACTTCCCAGTTTCAATACAATGTGGTACAATAATAAAATATGATTCTTGAAAAACCTGAGACAAGCTTCTAATATTTTATGGTTTGAGTAAAATAGAGTTCTAACTTTTCACTGAGTTCTGGTAAGATATCTGAAAATCTAGAGGTAGCTTTCAGGGCAGATTTGCATAAGTATGTATGCAACAAAGCACTTATGTTGGCTTGCAGACTGTAAACTAGCAAACTTAAAAGTAATCTTAAACATGAGTTTTTTGGATATGAGGAAGAGAAGCAGGTCAGAAGGAAGTGATTGCTATCTCTGCACAGTGTTTGACTCAATGTATGTTTGAGACTTAGCCTAGAGAAACAGAATATGGCAGCATCATATTAGGAAGTTAAATTACTGAAATATATTAAAAGTCAATCAATTGGGAACATTGTAAAGGTATCTACTTTTAAATTTTTTTTTAGATTGAACTGGAAATTAGAGTTAGAATAAATAAAGTGCTGTGTAGATATGCACTGTTTGAGGAAGTACTGGCAAGTGTAAGTTATTACTGTATTGATGAGGACCAATCTGTTATGGGAAGCTGGTGCAATGCCTGTAGCATCTGATCAATCTCTTGCTTTATTACTGCCTCTGTGTAGCCCATATACATATATTGGTTGCTATCAATGATTTCTATGATGACTTTCTAGCAGTTTATTATATGTGATGGATTGATAGATCTCTTACTTTAGCTGAAGGCTTCCTTTTTGCTTTCCATCCATAGTTGGGAATCATGGGAGAAGAATTGTGAGTTTTGTGTGTATAGTGTCTTATATGGGAAACTTTGATCCATTAGGAGTGATGCTGCCACCTAAGCAATATGGCTTAGAAGGAGCTTCTTGGTCCAACAGGAGAACTCTTTCTCTCTCTTAGTATTTCTTATTTTGCCTTGTATTTGTTTGACTTACTGTGAATAGTCTTCCTTTGTAAAAAGTTGCCCAGCCTTTACGTTGTGCTGGTTCTTGTTTATAGAAGTGTGATTGCATAAGATAAATGTGAGTGAGAAGTCAGAGGTACCCATTGTGAGGTAGAGATGACTCTTCGTGGAGAGGCAGGTGGAAAAACAAAATGAGATGTAGCATTAGTTCTCCTCTGCATGTGCTCTTTACTGAGCAGCATCTTTCTGCATTGTGCCTTGCAAGGGCTAATTTGGGTGCATATGCAGGCTGCATAAACAACCTACAGTGGGCGTTCATGTCAATGAGCATGTTCCTGTAGATTTTATAGGTTTGATCTTCTAGAAAGACTTGGTGTCAGAAACTACTTTCTCAAAGTTGGGGCATGGAAAAAGTGAATTTAAGTCTCTTGCTGCTTCTCTACAGCATTGTGGTGATCAGGGTAGTCCAGGCACTGCATGTCAGAAGGGGAAAAGTCTCAATAAGATGTGCTGTGCTAGGTTATGGATAACCTGAGGTTCTTTAAGGGGTGGGTTCACTTGATCTATTCTTGCCTAGGTATTATGGTCTGGGGGAGACTAGTGTTCAAGTGCTTACTTTGCATTTTGCCTCAGCCTGCCTGGGGGACATAAAAGGCAAGTTTTCTTTTTGGCAGCCTCATCCCACATAGCTGTGGACCCTGGAGCCTAAGCTTGAACCTGTCTCCTGAGTCCTGCCTGGAACTACCTGGCTCCACTGGCTTAATGAGTGCTCTCTGCATCACTAAGTATCTACTTAGCAGAAGTAGGTGCTTGTGTCGAAAAGCTGATACTTGAATGCCAAATCAGTGCTTTCTTTTGGAAGAGAACATTTTTACAACAAGCAAAACCTATAGGTAAACCCTGGTTTACTCCACATATCAACCTTGCAATGTGATTTTGTTGATTTCATTCTCCTCCCCTCTGGACTGCCTTGAGTAGCTTTGTAATTTTACAAGCACCTACATTTGGTTCCAGTTGTCCCCTGAATCTGAACAACTTTCTCATTAGCATAAATAGAAACAATTCAGTAAGGAGGAGACGTAATCTTGACAAATTTCTAGAATTCCTATGGGTAGAGGTAATTTGCGATGATAAAAAGGGGGTTATTTTTCATCAATAGTAAAGTACTCTTATTTTTCTGCTTTACAAGGAAGCTAAGCACGTAGCACTACTTCTCACTTCCCAGAATAGGAATTTCAGGGAAGTACTGCTGTGATTTAGCAATGCACTTCTACTCAACCCTTTTTCTAAGAAACTCAAGGATCTTTGTCCCAAAGAAAGATAGGGATTTACTTATTTAAGAGGGAAGGGAGATAATAGGCAATAGAGTATTAGATAAATTACCAACCTGACCTACCTGGGCAGAAGCTTGTCTACACAACTTCTATAAAATCAGGAAATGTCACAGAGAGAACAAATGCAGCATGGGGGAAGGAAGAAAATCTGTGACAGGCACACAGGAAACATGCCTGGGTGCTACTTGGCCTGAAAAAAATCAGACACACAATGAAGTATGTATGTGCACCAAAATGTTTTTGAAACTTTAATCAGAAGAATAAGGCTAGTTCATGTTTCTATATTTATTCAAAGGTACACAGAACCATTGGGATGTAACTCCATTGCATGTAAGTAGTTGTAAAAAATGGACGTTGTAAACTCTTGAGAATGTTGCAAGTATTTATAGAAGTATGAATGTACAAAAATAGTGGTGTCTAGCCTCTGCTCATGGTTTGGGTTTTTTTTTTTACTTTCCTTTAACTGAGGTGTAAGGAAATATCTGTTTCTGTTTGGGACTGTCGTGTGTGGATAGAGACTTCATCCCTGATTTATTTTTATGTGTTCTCACCAGAGAGAGATGCTCACTGGTTTCTAATTGGTTCCAAATTGCTTTGGAAAGCACATCGGTTCAAAATATGCCTCTCCCTGTACAGCTCTCTAGTTCCAGCTTTGTATTCTGGAGCAACTATTGTGAAGTCCATGAAATGTTAATTTTCTTGGAAATAAGAGGAAGGGTTAGTTTTGTTGTTGCTGGGTGCTGGTACTAATCACAACCTGCCCCCGGAGGAACTGGGCCGAACTGCCCCAGCGTGTAACGAGCCTGTAGCCAGATGCCAAAGACTTGTTTCCCCCTCTCCTTGTGGCAGAACACATTTTTGTTTGGGCAGAATACTTTGGGTCAAAAACCAACATTTAAGGTTGCACAAGTAAAAAGTTGGTCTCTTCAAAATCTATAACCGATTTAAAAAAAACTGTGTACCCCAGAATGCCACTGTGAATCAGTGAAGGGACAGCAAAGGCATGAGTTCAGGAGCCTTGTCCACAGGGGAGCTTTCTTGATATTTGTATGTGTCACTGCCCATTTGATCTACCTTGTCAATCAAACTCAGTGAAGCCACTGGCTCCATCGTGGGGGAGAGGTACAGTATGAAATGTCTATTGGAGCACTCCTCAGGGAGCTCCTGGGCTGCTTCTGTTCTCTGCAGCTACAAGATGGAGAGGATCTAAAGAGGTCCTGAGGATGGCAGCTGCAGCATCATTTTTCTCCCTGTTTCAATGGAATAGACACTTCTAAAAATTGTAGTGTTCAGTCACTTTCAGTATCGCTGCTACTATTCTCCCCACAGACCTGTGGGGAGAACATGACAGATGGACCTCTTGGTGTTTACATTTTTAATGTTTATATGGAAGGAAGAACCTGTCTATAGCTTTAGTATGTCACATGCTGTTTGCAGAGGAAATTTCCTCACTTTGTGATGAAATCATTTTTGTTTGTGGCTGTTAATTTTGGGGCGTGTGGACAAAGCCCTATGTGAAAGGCAAAGGTAGCATGCAGATGAATACCAGTTTACATGCAGAAGTCCCAGTTGAGCACTTCCAGGGATTGGTGCACTACTCAGCCTCTGAACAGGTGTGTTGGGCACCTGGCATGTGGTCAGGATAAGGGAGATCACACAGTAAAAGATCTCATAAGAAGATATGGGGTAGGGCCCTGGCACTTCCAAACCAGGGCATCTTGTCTGCTAAAGGTAGAATATTTGCTTTTTCTTTAAAGGGAGCCATTGCTGACTTTTATCAAAAGCATGTTAAGTGAAACCACTGCTATTCTCAGCCTTATGAAGCAGTGTTTGACTGACTCTACTGCTGTGGGATTAAGTTCAAATTACTCCCAGAGTGGGTGGCATGTCTAATTTAGTCCTGCTGCATCTCATGCTGCCATTAAAAAATTGAATATGTTAACAACCTCTTTTGTTTTTCTCTTATGTATTCAGCAAAATAATTATATTAATTGATAGTTCAATAAACTATTTTTTCTGCTTTGATTATATTTTAGGATTCAGTCATGTTTTCCAGTTAAGGCTACCTTCAAGAGTCCCTTCCCTCCAACTAGTGTGTCCAAGATCAATCCAGGAAAACCTTTCCTCTTATCTCACTTCAGGATGTGATATACAGAAAGATGGGCTAATGCTAGTACCTGACTGTTCTTTTGATTTTTAGTTTTTATAAAAACTAAACTTGAAACCAAGCTAGATGGACAGGACTGTTCCAAACCACTGAAGGGTCCATTAAGACTGGAGATTAAACCAGAGTAAACTGGAGCTGTAAAACCAATTGTGAATTCAGAGATGACTGGGCAAAGAATTCCAAAGTAAGCAAAATTGATTGCTCTCTCTGTATATTTCCACACGCTTAACTGATGCTTGTAAAGGCTTGCTTATAATGCTCAATGGTAGACATGAGAAATAACCTACCCATCAGAAAGAGACTTTTGGAAGATGTATTTTCTGTTTTAAAAGTGCTCACACATCACTTATGTTTGAATACTTGCTACATCTTTCTGGTTGTGATTTAATGTATATTTGTGTGATGGTGAAAAAGGATCTTGGTGTGATTACTGGAAGTCTAGTTCTGTGAAAAACCTGCCTGCTGTTTTGGGCAGCAGGTCATAACTTCTATGGTAATTGGCTCTGAAATCTTTACTCCATGGATTGCCACAGTGAGCTGTTGGATTGAGTCAACCTGCTTGGTTGTTACACAAGCACTGATGCAAATGTTTATCCAAAATTAACTGTAGTTGAGTGACTTTCAAGAGAAATATTCAGAAGGAAACGCTTGCAGGAACTTTCCTGGCTCCACCTTTTTTAAACACAATTCATCAGTGTTAACACTTCAATGAAGATACACTGGATTATTAATGGAACAGGAGATGTCCTTTTCCAGCTTAATGAACACTCTAAGCTGTCACTAGGCGCTTTTTTTTCTTTAAATGACCCAGAACCTGAGGATCTAGCCATGTATTTTGTGCTGAGGTTTGGACTGTGTCCCAGCTATGTCTTATGTTCTTCTGTGATTGTAGAACCTTATTTGAGATCAGGAGTATTCATAAAATCTATGTAGAATGGGGAGAATGGGTAACTTCCTTTTTTTTTTTTTCTAATTGTAGTTATACAACTGTACACTGAACTAACATGGTGATAAATCAAGATATCTAGAATCTTCTACTGATGTCAAGCATCTGTGTCTTAATGTCTGTCTGATCTCTACCATTAGTAATCACTTGCTTTAATCTTGGAATACAGTGGGGGAGGGGGGAGGCATTAACTGGAATGTGACTGTAGGACTGAAGCTACTTAGCTATGCCTGAAGCACAATGAAGCTACTTGAGCAAGTAAAACTTCGGTTTTGTTTAACAATTCTTTGAACTTAATTCTAAAGATCTGGTATAACATCGACTAAAAAGCCCATCCAAGTCAACTGCAAGGTGATTGTGTGGCTTAGTTCAGGTCCTAAGAGCTGAGAAAACAAATACTCCTTTCCTGCAAATATATATGAAAGCATTTCAACCAGTTTTGACATGTAATATAAGCACCTGTGTCAACATGCTTATAGGCCTGGATTTCAGTGACATAACAAAGATGAATTAGTTAAAAAGGCAGTGAAACAGAAGAAAATAATTCTTGTACTGTGCCAAGTGAAGGATGGGTACGAGCAAGGTAGTCAGAACCCTTGCATGGGGTTTGGATTCAGCATTTTAATGTCAGGTTTCCGTAACATCAAAATACATGACCTACTTTTTTTCTGAATTCTTCCTCTAGAGGTGTATGTTCAGTTTTCTGATAAATTTTGCTCGCAACAGACTGGAAGATAAAGCAGGCTGAGCAAAATACATGGGAAAGATTCCTCGAATTTTCCTGACCAACATGCCCCTGAGAAATTGTAGCTGAACACATTTTTCATTCTACTTTTCTCATTCCACTTATTTTAATGGAAAAAAGTCTTTCCAGGAAACTTGATGGAAATAGCATGTAATATCTTTTATACAGATCTTGTGTACTGGTGTCTTATGGAAAAAATTTCTACATTTGATTAAGGACAGAAATTTAAATCTTGTGAACACTGCGTGCTTGTGTATATATGTGGATGTACACACAGGTTTTGGTGGTATGGTTATATTGGTTACACAGTTCTACCAAATAATAGAACTTGTCATAATGGCTTTGAATCTGTAGAGAGCAGAAACTCTCTTTCAATCTGCAAGTGAGTATTCAGCAACTTTTGTTACTGATTTTATTTGCCCAGAAATATCCTGTTGGCTTGAGGAAAATAAGCTGGATGTGTTTAGGTTCCTGAAAGGACAAGTCTTGGTGTCAACCACACTAGCTCAGTCTTCTGCCAGAGCACAAGCAAAATACTTAAGAATGAAAAGCCCAATTCTATTTTATGGTAGTTAAGAACAGTTAAACAATCTTCATGCACAGTGGGACTTAGTAAACAGTAAAAAAAGTTTTAAGCAACTTGTCCCTTTAATGAAATGGTAAACTACATGTAAAATAAAGGTTTCTGTTGGCATTATTACTGCACTTGGGTTTTTTAAATCCAGGAGCATTTTTATCTGATGTTTTCACCCAAGAACCTGAGCGAGGCCGGAGAACCTGCAAGGGAAGCTGACTAGGAATGGTCTGGAGCAGAGTGGGAACTGCCTGGGCTGCTTTCAGTTTTCTGGCTGTGGGAACCTGCTCGTCAGTAAGCGAACATCCTCAAGTCAGCGTAGTTTGGCCGATTTCCCCCCTTCCCGCCGCCGCTGTCTGCGCCCAGCACGGGCTGCGTGTGCCAGGGTTAGGAGTGAGGGATGGAAACTTAGGTCTGCACAAAAAGCTGAGGTTACCAATAGTCCCTTCTAGAGCACAAAGGGATGGGATGCTCGCGTCCGCCTTGAACTTCTGCATCTTCTCCTCTCCACGCCGAGGTCGCTGTCCTCTAAAGAGGAAACTTGTTTTAAGCCTGACAGCTGCTCCCGTGCGGGCTTCTCCGGGGCGGCGAGACGAGCCCCGATCCTGCCCGGGAAAGCTCGGTCGATCCTGCCCGGCTGCTGCCGGCCGCTTTCGGCGCCAGCTTCCCCTGCCTCTACTTGCCTCTCTCCAAGTCCGCCCCGCTCCCTGCCCCATCTGCCTCTCCGTATTTGCCACCCTTAATCTCGCCGCGTTCTCTTGCCGTGGAACCGCCCGAGCGAGCGAGCGTGGCTGCAGCTGTGCCCGGGAAGGGCTCCGAGGGTTGGGAAGGGCTCGCCGGTCCCCTCGCTCCGCTGGGGCTCGGCACCCTGTCCTGGGACTCGGCTCCCAGCCCGCCGCCGCACCTCCTGTTCCGGAGCCCCGGCTGGGGGAGGACCCTGTCCCTTCCCCGCCAACCCTGGGGCGGCGCCCTCGCCCTGGCCCTTTAGTAGCCGCCGCGGCGGACGGCGCAGAGCGCAGGGTGACCGGGAGCAGCCCGAGGGCCTCCGGCCACGGCGGCGCTGCTGCTGCTCGGTTTATGGGCGCTCGGGGGGCGGTGGAACCCGACGCCTCCGCTATCCTGGTCTCCAAACGGGGGCTGCGCGTCCCCATCGGCCGCTCCGTCTCGCTGGACCCGGCGGCGGACCTGGTGGTGCGGGTCCAGCTGGGGGACAGGTGTGCCGTGGCGGCGTTGGGCAGCGGGCCGAGCCCGCGGCCCGCCGGCGCCCTGGCTCCCGTGCGCTTCCCCTGCGCCTTCACCCGCGGGCAGGTGACTTACACTCACTTCGGGGCCCGCAGCCCCGGCCGGTACCGCTTGCGCCTCCAGCTCCGCTACGACTCGCCCGCCGGACCCTGGTTGTGCCCTTCGCGTTGGAGGTGGAGGTGCTTTTCCAGCAGCGGTGCCTGCTCGACCGCAACCTGCCCCTGGCCGTGGAGGAGCTGCGGGGGCTCAGCGCTCCCCTGGACGGCAAGGTGCTGGGTTTCCCTGAGGGTGAGCCCGGCCGGCGCTGCCGCCTCACCCTGCTGCCCCCCCGCGGTTGTCAGTGCCGGCCCTTTGCCTGCCTACGGGCGGCTGCTGGACGCCGAGGGGCGGCCCCTGCCCACCGGCTACAGCGGAGAGTGCTCCGCCGTGCTGCGAGCGGGGATCCGCTACCAGCACACGGCGGGCACCGCCTCCCCCGGGCAGGACTGCTTCCCGGCGCGGGTGTCCGTGCTGCCGGCCGCCGGCCCGGAGGAGAGGGTAGTACTTCCAGGTGCCGGTGCCGATCTGCGGAGGGGCCGACAACGTGCCGCCCAAGCCCAGCTCCCTGGCGCTGCTCCTGATGGAGGTGGACCAGTTTGTGCTCACCGCGCTAACCCTGGACATGCTGGCTGCTGAGGACCTGGAGACACCTCCAGACCTCCTGGTCTTCAACCTCACCTCTTCCTGGCCCAGCGACCCACGGCAGCAAGGCTTCCTGCTCAGCACTGATGACTCCAGCCGCCCCCTCGCTGCCTTCTCACAGCGGGAGCTGAGGGAGCTGAAGATTGCCTTCCAGCCCCCCATGCTGGACTCGGACCAGGAGCGGCTCTTCCAAGTGGAAATGGACTCTGATGGTGCCTCCTCAGAGCCTTTTGGTTTTGTGATCCTGGTAAAGCCCATGAACACGTTGGCCCCAGTGGCCACTTTCAGTCATGTGGCTGGCCCACAGCTGATGCTCTTTGAGGGCCAGTCAAGGCCCCTGTCTGGCAACTTGGAGATCAGCGATGTGGACAATCTGAAAGAAGTGAAGGTCTGGGTCTCACGGGGCCTGCAGTACAGGAAGCTCAAAATACTGGATGTACCACCCAGCCGCAAGTACTTCACTGCTGCAGAGCTAGCAGCAGGGCAGGTGATTTACCAGCATGATGGCAGCGAGCACAGCTACAGCGACAGCGACAACATTGTTTTCTGCATGGCAGATGGGCAGCACCAGGTTGAATTTCTGTACCCCATCACAATTGTTTCTGATGATGATCAGCCACTGGTGCTGAATGCAAATACAGGGCTGATGCTGAGCGAGCACCAGACTGTCCAAATCTCACCTTTTGTCCTCAGTGCCACAGATACTGACTCGGATGATGAGTCTATCCGATTTGTCCTGGTTGAGGACTCGGCAGCATCCCTGTTACGCTCTCAACGCTTTGGTGAGCTCCTTCTGCATCAGGCAGAGCAACCAGCATCTTATGAGAGCAAAGAAAGCAGAGCAAGGTTGGAGAGTGGCTTCTCTTCCTCCTCCTGGCGCTTTGTGGAGGATGAATATCTCTATGAGAGGGTGGTGAATAAATGGCTGCAGCAGGACGTCCTCAATGGGAAGCTGTTCTTCAGACACACGGGAGCTCACAGTGCCAGCACAGTGATGGGCCACATTGTGTTCCATCTGCAGGATAATAATGACACCCCCCAACCGGTCAGGCAAGCATGTGTTCATTGTCAAAGTTCAACCAGTAGACAACCAGCCACCTTTTCTGTACCCAGGTACTAGTCTGCAGATGACAGTGCTGGAATACCAGCTGACTGTCTTTAAGAAGAGCTATTTACGGTACACTGACCTGGATACAGATGACAGGGAGCTGAAGTACACTTTACTGACACCCCCAACTGACATAGATGAGAACCACTCTGTGGTCACTGGAGAGATTGTGTTGGCTGACAGTCCTGAGGCAGCCATTACGTGTTTCACCCAAGCACAGGTCAACTACCAGAAGGTGGCATATCAGCCGCCAGATTAGGAGCTGGGGATCACACCATGGGTGGTTCAGTTCACATTCCTTGTAGACTGGCAATTCCTTACAAGGTATCTTTACTCTCTTTCTGCAGCCAGTGGACAACCAGCCACCTCAGATCACCAATACAGGCTTTACTGTGCTTGAGGGAAACAGCTTCCTTCTCACTAGCAGTCAACTGGATGTCACAGATGAGGACACATCTGCAGACCAGATTATCTTCACAGTAACTCGGGCTCCGGAGCATGGCCATCTACATTACCTGGAGGAGGATTTAATGGTGCAAGGGGAATCTTTTATCTTGGATGATATTGCTGCCTGGCGCATTTCCTACAAGCATAACGGCGATGAGTTTGCCACTGATACTTACCAGTTGGAAGTGAGTGATGGAGTCCATCATGTGCCAATCATAGTTAAGATTGTTGTGCAGCCTGTGGAGGATGGAAACCCAAGTATCGATCTCCCTGGTGGTCATAGGTGAGTGGGAGCAGCCATTGATGTCCTGGAAAATGGTGCTACTGAAATTACTACATCACTTATACAGGGTATAATTGAGGATGCAGGTGACTTGGTGCTGACCTTTGTTGTGCAGGATCCACCCGAGCTGGGTGACGTCCTTGTGAATGGAGTGCGATCAGAAAAGTTTAATCAGCATGACCTCATTAGCAGGGCTGCTGCCTACACTCACACCAGTGGAGAAATTGGTTTGAAAAAGAGGTATGATTCCTTCAATCTCACCATTTCTGACCTCTCCGGTGAATGGGTCTTGGGAGGCAGCACAGTCCATAGGGTATGTGTGGCTGTAACTATATTGCCAGTGGACAGGATTGCACCTGAAGTGGTGGTTGTGGCAATGCCACTCAGTGTCCTTGAGGGAGGAAAGAGTACTCTAACCTTGGATCAGCTGGATGTTAAGGACATAGATACTCCCACAGATGACATCTTGTGCATTGTCACAGCTCAGTCCACTTCAGGATATTTGGAGAATGTCTCTCCAGCCCCAGGGTCTGAGAAGTCTGGAGCCGATACTGCTATTAGTGCTTTTTCTATCAAAGATGTTCGTCTGGACCACATCAACTATGTGCAGAGCATTCACAAAGGGGTAGAGCCTGTGGAGGATGGCTCACTTTTCAGTGCTCTGATGGTGTCAACTTCTCACCTCACCAGTTCTTTCCCATTGCCATCATCCCCACCAATGACGAAAAGCCAGAGATGTTTGTGCATGAATTTATGGTCCTTGAGGGGATGAGCCTGGTGATCGACACCTCCATCCTCAATGTAGCTGATGCAGATATGCCTCCAGATGAACTGTGTTTTATTATTACTGTCCCACCGAAGCATGGGCAGATTGTGCAGCAGCTGTCCATGAGCACCACGCCTGTTCACAGTTTCACCCTGGAGAAGATCCAGGAGGCTTCTGGCATTGTGTATGAGCATGATGACTCAGAGACGAAAGAAGATAGCTTCCAAATTCAGCTGACTGATGGACACCACACAGTGGAGCAGTATGTACTCATTACAGTAATCCCGGTAGATGATGAGACCCCCAGGATGGCAATTAACAGTGGTCTGGAAGTAGAGATTGGAAAGTCAAAGGTCATCTCTAGCCAAAACCTTAAAGCCATAGACATAGATTCAGAGGATAAGAGCCTTGTTTATGTCATCCGTTTGATACCTACACAGGGCTTCTTACAGTATCTGAGCAGACAAGAGGAAGTGCTGAGCAATATTACACAAGGCACAAACTTCACACAAGATGATTTAGACCAGGGTTTTATCCACTATGTTCACACTGGCCTACATGGAGTACGTGACCTGATTAAATTTGATGTTACTGATGGTATTAATGCCTTGATAGACAGATACTTCTATATTACCATAGGTAGTATTGATATGGTCTTCCCTGAAGTGATCAACAAGGGTGTAACTCTTAAAGAAGGTGGAAAGGTGACACTCACAACTGATCTGCTCAGCACAAGTGACGTTAACAGTTCTGATAAAAACTTGCGTTTCAGTGTCACCCGATCCCCAAGCCAGGGCCATCTAGAGAATTCGGACAGTCCTGGAGTGCCTGTTAATTTCTTTATTCAACTCCAGCTTGCTGGCAACAAGATTTACTACATTCACACGGCAGAGGATGAGGTAAAGATGGACAGTTTTGAGTTTGAAGTGACAGATGGGTATAACCCAGTTTTCCGTATCTTCAGGGTCTCCATCACAGATGTAGACAATAAAAAGCCAATTCTAACTATTGGTGACCTGGTTGTCAGGGAAAGGGAGACCAGGTTGATCACCCCTTTTGAGCTGACCGTGGAAGATGGGGATATTCCTGACTATTTACTCCTATTCATGGTCACTCAGGTTCCAGTGCATGGCCAGATTTTGTACAACAGCAGCTACCCAGTCACCAGCTTCACCAAACAAGACTTGATTGAAAATCTTATCAGCTACAGACATGATGGCACAGAAACCAGCCAAGATAGTTTCTCCTTCTCTTTGACTGATGGGACCCACACAAACTTCTATGTTTTTCCTGACACTAGCAAGAAGATTTATCAATCCCAGATGATGAGGATTCAGATCTGTTCACTGGACAACAGGGTGTCACAGTTAGTGGTGAATGAGGGTGCCTCTACTCTGAGAAGGCTTCCAGCTGGGCATCTAGGCTTCCTAATCACTAACAAGGCACTAAAGGCAGAAGATCGAGACAGTCTACACAAGTTACTGAAATACAAAATAACAGATGGGCCAGAACACGGTTTCATCATTAATATTGGCCTTGGAAATGAGAGCATTAGAACATTTATGCAAGGTTGGTGCTGATGGTGACATTTGCTTATAAACATTGGTTTTAATGAGCTGTTATTTTGTGTTATGTTTTTCTTTTTTTTTAATCTTTGTTTCAGGAGATTTAAAAATCATGTCTTTTAAACTACAAAGTTTACGTAAATGATCCAAATTAGAATACATGCATTTCAGAAGTGAAACTTTGTTTTACTGCTGAAGACATGATTAGAAAAGTTCTGTTGTATGTGCATGTGTTACTGTGTTTACTACTGTGTGTTAAATGTACTTATGACCATGTACATAGCATGGTACTCTCATAAGAAGAGGGGATAAAACCTGTTATGGCAATTTTGCTGATCCTGCACAATTTTCTTTTTGAAGCCTGAAGTACCTTTTTGCCTGCCTGGAAATTAAACCCAGGTTCAAATGTCACTATTGTATCCAGTGAAAATTCTTTGGAAAGGTGCTTAACATCCTTGCACATTACTGGATCTCATATTAAAAAAAAAAGAAGAGAAGGGGACACCCAGTATAGCCTTGGTAGGTTGGATGATGTGTGATTCTGTTTCAGAGATAGCTCAGGAGATAGGCTGGCCTCCTTTAGGTCAGCTCCACCAAACCTGAGCCTCAGGACAGGGCACAGTGACAGCAACCACAGTCTCTATCAATATCCCTGCACCCAAGAGTGACAGCAGCCACGGTCTCTAAAATGTTTCGGTGCCCCAGCTGATCTTGGGGATTTTTCTGGGTTTAGGACTGTAATTCATCTTTCCTGGATAAAATGGTATGTTGAGAGCTTTCACAAGGGAACTTCCAATCTAGACTTTGCCTACCTGCAGCATGCAGCAGGGAGGACAATTCTCATTACATACTCTAACAGGATTAGCAGTGTGCATTGTTTTTATGAATTTGGGTATGTTACCTTCCTTTTGAAAGAGAGAAAAAGTCTATCTCCATTTTATGTATTCATATGTAACTTGAATATAGGTTGTAGCTTTACAACTAAGATAACACAATTTGTTTTTACAAATTGGTAAGTTGGTAGTTCATCTGCCAAGATACAGCATTGTGAAAAATCATTTTCCATTCATTCAAAAATGTTTTGTGCAAATTCAGCTGACAGGAAGCACACAAATCTGCTGTGCCAGAGCAAGAGCAACCCCAGAGAAGTCTCTTAACAGATCAGAGTATAAAGAACATATAGGTTTATCCCAAACAATTTTCTATCAAATGTAATTGTTGTTAGTTTAGCTAAAATAAAAGCAGAAGTAGATGACTTCTCGGAAGTCTTCATATAGGTGAAATGTGGCACAGGATAATACACCTGCAACTTTAGGGTAATAGTAATATCCTGATGGCTCCCCCCTCACTCTCTGTGAATATCAAATAAAAAATTTATTACCTTTTAGACTGACTTGTGATTTGTTTAATACCTTCTCATATTCACTCCCAGTGTACTTGCAATGGTCTTGTGTGCCATAGGAGAGCTTAAAAAACCAAATAACGTTAAATTGATCTTTAGAAAAAAAAGCAAATATTTACTTGCAGTGGATTGAGTTACAGCAATTTTTCCTATTTGCTGACACAACGTTGTGACTTCAGTTTTACCATGAACATTTATTTTTAAATGCTCTCTCACTGTCTTTTAGCCATTGTTCTTTGAGCTAATAACTAAATATATGTTGTGTTGCTGAGTATAGGCCAGCGTAAGAAGCCATGCCACCCAAAACAGGTTTGATTGCTGAAATGCTTTATCCACAAATTAGCCAACTTCTTAGTAAGTAGGAAAAGGTAGAATGAATTATGCTCTACATTCTTAAGTAAAATTCTCTGATGATTAATTTAGCATATTCTTTTCTTAGATGATATTGATGAAATGAAGATCAGCTACATCCTGAAGGAAGGTGATAATGCTACTAGTGACATCTTCTATTTCTCCATTGAAGACAATGGTAAGATAAAGTTGCTTAATTATACATATCATAGAATTATGACATCTGAAAGGTTGTTGACATTAAATAAACAAATCATCTATTATTTCTTTCTAAATAATATGCAAAAGTGCCATGAATGCATAGGAAAAAAAGATAATATCTCATTCATTTTAATGTATAATTTCACAGTTGATGCAAACTGTTATTGCAGGCTATGAACTCTTAATGGGTGTACTGTTATCACAAGGCTGTTCAGTGGCCTTTATTGAGGACTGTTGGCAGCGACAACCTCATGGCTAGCTGTGCCTTTTACAGAAATTCAACCATGCAAGAAAGAGCATTGCTGGTTTTGAAATCATGGCCAACTACTGAATTTAGAGAAAATATTTTCTAGCTCTTTTTGAGGTGTGTGACCAATGTAATTGAAATCAAATGGAGCTATTAGTTTAACATTGGAGATGCCTTCTTTGGCTGTTTTTGCTTACATTTTATTTAGTACACAGGAAAAGGTGCTGTGACCTGCTACCTTTGTTTCTTACAGACATCTTATGGTCACTTGATCAATACACAAGTCTTTCACTGATTGTAGCATGACTAAATGATACAATAATGATTAGAAGCATTGGGGACAAAGGAATGAGATGACTGAACAGATGGTAATTCCTATTTCTTATACACCCAGGGATGCAAAGGGAGTCAGTTACTACATGTTTTTATTAACAGTACTTTCAGTCTTTGCTGAATGGATTGATTCTTTCAGCTAGATTGCTTCATCCTCTGTTCCACATATCAACAAAGAGAGTAAGAAAAGCTGTGGCAGTAGATGGGCAGAGTTATGTTTGTAACCACAGTATGAACTGATCAAAGGGCTGTTTTGTACTGATGTGACTGGTGCAACTACAGGGCGAGTACATGGCTACAGGAAGGTGTGCTGTGCAATAGCATCTGGAAAGTCACTTAAAACTTGTTTGATGTGGGAAAGAAGGTTGAAAAGTCAATGCTGTCTACTATAGCACAAGGAAATGCTTTTAAAAGAAATTCTGTCTTGTGCTGGCTGTGGTGCTTAGAAATACATTAAATGTATTCCCTAGGGCATTTACATCCCAAGGGAGTGCCTGTAAGAAGGCACAACTACAATAACTGTTGTATAACTCAGGAAAAAAATATCTAAAGCCCCAGCAGAAGGAGAGCAGGTACACTGCTTTAGTTCACAACTGCTACAGGAACACTCAGGAAACAGCTTGCTATTTACTATGGTTTTATGTTCTACTTTCTGAAATCCTCTTTACAGTATTTGATTTTACATCAGCTCAAAGGTAACTGCAACAAAGTGGGGGCGGGGTGCCAAATGTGAGGAGAAAAGGCGAGTGCATTTTCCTCTGTCTTGTCACTTCCCTTACACAAACACAGTCAGGTTCTTCCAGACATAAGTGTCACCCTTTAATAGGAGAGTATACTTAGAGTATACTTTTGACGCTGTCCCGCACGACATTCTTCTCTCTAAACTAGAGAGGCATGGGTTTGACAGATGGACCACTCGGTGGATAAGGAACTGGCTGAATGGCCGCACTCAGAGAGTGGTGGTCAACAGCTCAATGTCCAAATGGAGACCGTTCACGAGTGGCGTCCCTCAGGGGTCCGTGTTGGGCCTGGCCCTATTCAACATCTTTGTCGGTGACATGGACAGTGGGATGGAGTGCACCCTCAGCAAGTTCACCGATGACTCCAAACTGTGTGGTGCTGTTGACACGCTGGAGGAGAGGGATGCCATCTAGAGGGACCTTGACAGGCTGGAGAGGTGGGCCCGTGCCAACCTCATGAGACTCAACCAGGCCAAGTGCAAGGTCCTGCATCTGGGTCGGGGCAATCCCAGGCACAACTACAGACTGGGCAGAGA
>VXBZ01001989.1:147260-209086 GCA_013399135.1 Heliornis fulica
TTCAAGGCCAGGTTGGATGAGGCCCTGAGCAACCTGATCTAGTTGGGGGCGTCCCTGCTTCTTGCAGGGGGGGTGGACTGGATGTCCTCTGGGAGTCGCTTCCAACCCTAATCATTCTATGATTCTATGATTCATAGCATTTTGTTTAACCTGAGGATAATCCTTTAGAATCCTTTAGGTTCTTCATCTGGGTAACTACTTGATCTGCTATTTGAGCTGTTGGGAAACCTTAATCAGGGGATATGTATGAGAAAGAATGGCTGGCAGCCTTCAGTAGAGTCGATCCTTCTGACTCAAGAAAACTGTTCCCATTCCTGCATTAAACTGAAGATTTGGGCAGAAGTAGTAGAAATTTACCCTACTAATTAATGGTGCACACTGACAGCTCTAAATTGGGAGTGTTCAGTGTTGGGCTTGCAGTTCATTTCACAGACCGAATGTTGGTACAGATTGAATATGAAGTAGGTAAGGTTCAGCTGTTTTTTATTATTTATTCCCGGGAAAAGTACACAAATAACATACTGTTAACTGCTCAAAGATTATTAATGAAGCAATGATGTGTAGTAAATCTAGAGTGGTTATTTTCTTATTTTACTGTATCTGATTTTGGAAGTATCTGCTATTTTTCCTTTGTGATTTTCACACAAAGATCAGTTTAGTTAAACTCTGTTAGTCCAGTGCCTCTCTGGCAGGTTTATATTTGGTGATATTTTGCGTAACTAACTCCTTTATTTATCTGTAGATTTCACCTTTTTTATTTTGTAGTTTTTAGTACACTTAACCTTTTGAAATTCCTGTCATTGCTGCCTTCTAAACCTTGTTTTGAATTACTGCTTCCAAAAGAGTAATGAGAGCTTGCTGATACTGAAAGCTGCAATGTTTTGCTGATGTGAACTTTGAATAGTTCAGGCTTCTTTCCAACCCCGTGGAGAATGCAGTTCTAAAACTTAGAGGAAGCCTACCAAAATGCACTAGAGAGCATTTACAATACCTATTAAAGAAAGTCTTGTATGTGTACTTCTAGTTACTAAAAACTAGCTCCGTAGAAAGAAAAGTTTAGAATATGTTTGAAATCATGAATTTGTTCTGTGCCTTCACTCGATGTGGTCCAAGGTATGTGGGTGAAAATCTTGCCCTGGTGATGCTAGTGGGAACTTTGCTATTAACTCTAGTTGTCCTGGGATTTCACTCAGAAACCTTCTGACCTGTATTTGACTGGTGCTACTGCAAAAAAATTGCACAGGGGGTAAGGTGGTTGGGTGAGAGCCCTAAGGATAACCTAGCATTTCCCTGGTAGTGTGTGAGTTTTCCACCTTTCTTCTTAGCTTTTGCTTTCCAAAGACTTAAATTGTTCAGCTCAGTTGTGATCCAGCAGCTGATCCAGATTTCCACGAGGATGATATAAGGAGCCTCAGCCTTTTATCTTTAAGCTTGTTAATGTTTTACTAGGCAAGAAGGATGAGTCCTTAATTCTGAATAACCTCTCAGGGTTTTGTGTGAAGCTGGCACTTATTAAAGTACAAGAAAACAGACTTTTGTAATTCTGTGAGCTACACAGTTCTCACAGATTCTCATACAGTATATAATATCACAGTAAGTGACATGCTTCTTATCAAATCTAGAAACATTCTGCTATCTGATCTTTTAAGAATAGAAGTTCTTGTTAATGCACATTGTGTAAATGCAAGAATCGTCTCAGCAGAATTATATGATGTTTTGTTGCTTCCTTTTGGAACACACACTGCAAAATAGGAAATTCTGGCAGCTTGTTAGCAATCCTTTGGCTCACCTGACCTGGCAGAATGTAGTCACTAGTCAGACCTAATATCCAGTGAGGTGTATGTGTGTCATAACTATATTCATCTAACACAATGTCTACTTTTACATATAGGTAAGATTTCCTCTAATTTTACTACTGATTTTACAAATCAACTTTGTGTTATCATATGCCATTCCGTGTACCATTCTTTTGCTAAAAATTGCTCCTTTAGAGTAGGCAAGTTATGTGCATTTGTCTTTTTGCATCCACAAATCTGAAAAGAGTTTGCAGACCTTGCAAAAGGCATCACAGTGGTATAATTTCACCACTTTCAAAGGCAAAGGCTCATCATCAGAGAATTTCCAGCTGGTGAGCCATCTGAGTTGGCCTAAAAGAAACCGAAACCCAAACCCAGACCCAAAATGATGCTTCTCCCAAGATAAATAGAATTTTAGAGGGTTTACAAAGACCTCTGATTTTTAATAAAATTTCAAAATATTAGTCAGCAAAGATGTGTGATTTCTTATGCAACAAAGCTTGTCAAATAACTTGCACTGCAGTAATCTCTTGAATTCGGTGGAAAGATGCCTTCCATTTTTAATGGGGTTTTGGTGTGCTTTTATTTGCTGTCATGCTTGACAGCACTGAATGATGCATTTTATCTGTGTAGACCTCAAGAGTGAAAAGTCATTAAGTGGGGAGGCTTTAGTGTGATACAATTGTTTGCAAAGGTGTTATGTTTCTGCTGAAAGGAGAAAACTTAGACATATATTTATTTTCTTTTTTTGACTGTTGAGTTTTTGTTCTTTCTTCATTCTGTGCTTCTCCGATTTTTCACTCTTTTTCTTTCCCTCACTGATTTTTCCTCTGAACTGCTTTCTGTCTTTCTGATCCCTTCCAGTAAATTTTAGCTATCCGGTAAATCAAAGCCAACCGCAAGCATGCATGCATTCACAGAGCAGCTGTTGAAAAGAAACATAACTTCACTTGAAGGAATTGATAGAAACACTGCCAACCACCCAAGCTAAACCATCGTCTGAGATGGTGGTCGGATGGGCTTTTCACCAGAGCAAAAAGAAACAAAGCCTTTAATAATGTACTATTATTCACTAATTTGGAATTACTGAATATATATTTATGCTGTATGTGAAAATTACAGAAAGAAAATCTATATTTAATAGCATGCAGGGACCATGTGTTAAGCACATGGTGAACTTTTATCTCCTTTTATCAATATAACTTTATTCCCAGAGATCTAATAACACTTGGCATGCCACCAACTTTGCTTAGGGGTAACTGGAAATGAAGGACTGTCTTTTATGAAATTTGAGACATTTTAATGACATTTTCTTTGTCAAGAGGAAAAGCTATTCTGACTTTGTTAAGTTTATGAAGCTGATGGTATGAGACTTCCTTGGAAGGCTTCCCTCTTTGGCCAGGAAAAGACTGGTGGACGCTGTAGTGAAAGAGTTAGGGGCCTTGTTAATTATAATACCTGGTTGAAATGCCTCCATTTATCAGAACTGTAGAAATGCAACCATGTAATTTCATACCGGCCCATTTTTAAGACATGATTTGTTGTAATGTTTGGGTTTCTCTCTTTCTCTGCAAATAGATGATCTAATCTAGGTGATCCTGCTTAGGTTGAACTAGATGATCTTTCAAGGTCCCTTCCAACTCCTGACATTTTGTGATTTTTGTGAAAAGCAAATGTAAAAATACTTCATATGATTGCTTAATTGTGCCAGGAACTGCCCCTGAAAATATACTCTTCCTAAAAATGGTGATACTAGAAACTGCGAGACTTTACAATTTCTGATTACATGTGCAAATAATCTAATGAATTTATGTTTTAGTTAAAACCAGAGATGTTTAAGTATATGTTTGGAACACACTTTACAGAATATAAAATTCTCCTGTTTATTATCATTTAGAGTAGAAGTACTACATCCCTAACGTAAGGACTAGACTCCTTACTCTACACTATTAAGTCTTAAAAACTACAGAAAATATATTACCATAAAAATTTAACCCCTTCCTCTTTTTGCCTCTTCCCAGTTCTGAAATAATGTTGAGCCTTGAGTGTCTGCAGTCGGCCTTGGTGATCATTTTGTTTAATGCTGGAGTTCATGAAAAACCAGATACTGAGTGGAGTCAGGTGTGATACACATACAACTGAACAGTACTACGTGTCTTTGACTCTCTTGCTTTCTCTTACCTAGTGATGTTGCTTGCCAAAGACATTTTCTAATGAATCGTGGTAGCTGCTTTCTGTCATCATCTCCAACAGTCAGATATCACATCCCATGGTACACATTGTACTGAGATTGCCAATGCTACAGGTGAACATTTGTGATACATTTTTATCTCCCCTGGCCAAAATTTCCCAATTTTTTTCATTGTACTGCACACTAAGGATAGAAGTTTGGGAGTTACTTTAATTGTTCAGCAACATTATGTCATTACAAAACAGTCTATGGATAGTTATATTGTAGATTAATCTTCCTAAAACTGTTCCTGCTCTTGCAGTAGGAGCAAATATTTCCAAAGGAAAATGTCTGTAGAACAGCTGTGCAAATGGATGATGGAGATGTTGGTACTTGTGTCTGAAAGTAATAGTTCAGGCAGGATTAACATCTGGGTTTTAGCTGTTTCATGTACATAGCAGTTTGTCAGTAATTTCACACATGACAGCTAGCTTTTGACTGCAGCTGACTAGTAGGAAATTAGCTGGTTTATCATGAATTCATTATCAAATAAAGGTTTTTCCTGTTATAAGCTTTGCATGTTTAATCTAGCCTTAAGTCAGAGTTTCTCTTTGTTTCCAGAGCTTTATTTATAACCTGATAAGCCTCTGTTAATTTGGAGCAAACTGTGTTCAGCATTACTTGTAAACAACGGGATTAAATCCTCACCTTAACCACTGAAGTCTGTCAAAAGCAGAAGACTGTGAAACAAGAGCCACCAGGAAATCTGTCTAGCAGAAATATAATATTCGTGCTGAAAAGTGTTTTTTTTTCAGCAGAAATAGGATCATTCATTGGAATGTATCTCGGACAAAAAGAAGCGCTTTTTTTTTTTCTGCAAAGGAGTAGTCACCATGTAAATTATCCTTTCAGGGGTCTTTTTCCAGCCTCCATGCAGCAATACCATGTCAGCCAAAGAAGCAGCCAAACAGCAAAGTAGAGGGTGTTTTAAATATTCCAGTTGGTAAATAGGTTTAGGCTTCAGGTTCTGATTTGTCAGAGATCTGTTTTCTCTGATGCCTTTTACACAATGTTGCTGAATGACTTATTCTTGCTCAAAGGCACAACTCATTCAAAAATGTAGCTACATCTTGAAATAGATTACAGGCTCATGGGTTTTATGCAGCTCTAACCTCACTAATTACTGGAATTACTTCTAATATGTAATCTAGAGTTGCTTCCAGTTAGTAGGGAGAATCCTTTACTGGACTTTTCCCTATACTTTTCAAGAGTTTGAGGAAACTCCCATAGAGATAGTTCATAAGAGTTTGCCACATTAAAGCAAATAAGAAGAGCATAGTGATTTATCTGCTTATTCAGATAATTGTCATCTGCCTGTAGCAGAAGTATGTAATTATAGAACACAATGTGAATTTTATTTATAAGACAAATGTTAACCAACATAATTTTTAATAGAAAAACAAACCCAAACCAAAATGCTTGCAGGATACAAATTTCAATTTTATTTAATTGTCTCTTGCAGAAATTAGAGCCTTCTTAAATATCCGAAGTACTTTTTTTTTTTTTTTTTTTGTTAAATTTCCACTCACTATGTGGAAAATCATCAGGCAAGTGGGGGACAGTCTTATTAGTTCTTTATGTGGGCAACTCTTTTCATGTCTATTCTTATCTATACCTTGTCAATATCTATAAGCAGTGAAAACTTTCTGAAATTAGATGTTAAAACCTTGTACTACAAAGCATGCTGCATGCAGCATGAGGCCTAATTTTGCTAGGACAAAGTAATTAATGAGCTGGAAGTTTATGACTTCAGGATCAGTTGTTTGATTACCTTTGTTGTGTGGAAAAAGAGGTTTTCCAGATCACACAAGAATGTTACAGAATACTTCTAAAAAGTTAATTTTCCAAAAGAGAAGAAAAATACAACACAAATTTTATTTGCTTTGTATATTTTAAATAGCATTGCACTTATAATTTGGATTATTTTTCAGTTTTCCTTTGTGTAATGCAGTAATAACTACTGATGGGTGAAAAAACCACCCACTACCATGGGTGAAAAAAGTAGGCTGACATGGTTCTGGTGTGATATAAATATCCCTAAGCAATGACCTTAGGGAAGCCTAGTTGTGTTTTGCAAGCTATGTGTAGCATGTCACTTTCTGTGACACAGCGGGGAACATGTTAGAGCAGCAGCCATTTCGACTGAACTGGGCTTGGATTTCACTGGAGGAGGAGAACTATGTGGTGGATGAGAGCTCCAAATTTCTAGAGCTGACCATCAGGCGCAGAGGATATCTACAAGAAACTTCTTTTATCAGTAAGTATATGTTTAAAGTTTGAAGCTGCTTGCACCAGAAAAAGCAGCTGTTAAGGACTATCCATAGTCACTGCTTCTTCTGTTTACATAACCAATGTCAAAGGGAATAAAATGATACATATTTTTTATTTCTAAGGTGTAGCTATGTGTTTCATTTTCCAGTTCTGCCACCTAGGCATCTGAGCATGTATATTAGTAGATGTTAAGGACAAACCAGCAAAATGAACCTCCACTGTTTGCCCAATAACTTTTTCCTGAAGTCACTGGTCAGACAGTGAAGCAAGAGTTGGGATACTTTGCTTTGTTTATTTTGGCAGAAGGATATATTTTGTAACACAGTAACTTAAGCTATAGATGAAAACGTTTTGAAATAGGTGGTCTCTGCTTGCAAGAACCAAGTTGTGAAGTTGGTTGCAGCTCATTCTCGCTTTACAGGGGCAGCATTACGCTGGCCTTGTTGCTCTGAGAAAATCCAAATGCTCCTAGAAATGCTCAAAGGGTTGTCTGCTAGCTGAGGTGGCCGGTGTAGAGCACACTGATGTTACAAGTGTGCTATCAGGGGACAGCAGAGTACCCAAGTTGTGACAGCTCTGCAAAGTGAACAGGAATTGTAGAAATCTTTGCACCAATGGAGCGGCTCAAGGAGCACTGAGCAGAAAGGTCTGTTCAAAACCAAACCACAGACACACACAAAAACTTAGCCTCATTACATCTGTAGTTGGATTCTGACAGTATTTGTGAAGCTCTGATTGAAACAAACAGGAACTATAAAAATATGCAGACTTAAAAGTATGCATAAACTCTATGTATTTAAAAAGTCTCTTGTGATATATTTTTATGTATGGTAAAATCTCAGTTTAAAAAAAATACTTAAAAAATAGTGTTAGAGCTGCACTGGGTAGCAAAAGCTCGATGAATCCTTAGGCCAGTTGTAGCATGCTGTAGGTGAGGTTCCAATAAAAAATATTCACGTTTCTGGATATTGTTTTTGCTCTTTTAAAACATGTCTGGCTTACCATCCCTTTTTGTCATGCTGCAGCAAAAAGCCATCTAATCTGAATAGCAAACAAAATCTACTTTGAGTTAAATCCTTGTCTGAGGCTTTACTTTGAACTAAGTTGATTCATCTGTATGAAACTACCCTGTGTGAGTTTTAAGATGAGAATGTGTAGTCTTTTAAACCTGCACAGTGAAAAATGCTGCTTGAATAATACTCCAGCAGAGAGGATCAGTATTGCAGTATAGAATTCCACAAGGAAATAAAAATGGTAGTTACTGTACAAGTGATGGTACAAAACCAAACCAAACCAAAAAACTGTAAGTACAAAGTATTGAACATACAGTTATTCTTTTTTTTTTTAAGAGATGAAGGATGGGGTATATTTTTGGTTGTTGGTTTGTGGTTCTTCGTATGTGTGACCAAATTATTTTGATGAAGCCTTAAGCTTACCTTAATTGATATAAACTTCTGAACAGATTGATACATCTTTTCTAAAGTCATTACTAGAAGACTTGTTCCACAAATTTTTATATAGATGGAAAAATTTGCCGTATTAATACTTGATAATGGAATTTTTCATGCAACTACAATTCTTTATGCACACAAATGTTGGCAGGACCCTGACCTATTTTTCATGAGCTATGCAACAGTATAATAGAAACTGATATAACTGCTCTTAATATTCCCTGAAGAAGTTACCTACCTGAGAAGGGTTGTAACTGCCAGATTAGCATTTTTAAACTGTTTTATGTGGTGGTTTTAATTTTATTAAAATACATAGAGAATGATTCCTCCATATTTTTAATGCAGGTATTGGAACCAGAGATGGTACAGCAGTAAAGGATAAAGACTTCAGGGGAAACCTCAGAAACAGGTCCAGTTCAATCCTGGACAGATGTCAGCTACCTGGCAAGTGAGAATATTTGCGGACAATGAATACGAGGCTTCTGAAACGTTCCAGATTGTTCTGTCTGATCCAGTTATGGCTGCTCTTGAGATTCCAGCAGTAGCAACAGTTGCAATTGTGGACCCTGGGGATGGTATGCACCACTTCTCGTTCCCTGAGATTGTGTGATTGGGTGCAGGCAGCATTGTTCACTCGTAGGTCCTCTGTGTCCCTTTATACCTCATCTGTCTTTGCCCTGTTGTGGTTCAGCCTCTACCTAAAGCTTCACCCAGCCGAACAAGAAATTTGTATTTCTAATTAAGTCTCTTCCCTGGCTAAATTCATACTCTGAATGTAATCTTATAAAGGTTTTAGCCTTGGTCCTCATTTTTTTTTCTTTTTTTTTTTTCCTCTAGTATCTATAGTGTTTATTCCTCAGCTGGAATATAAAGTAGAGGAAGACAGAGGTGAACTACTGATTCCTGTTAGAAGATCTGGAGATGTCAGTCAAGAACTGATAGTCATTTGCTCTACACGCCAAGGTATGTTATCTAGCGGTGTAATAGGTCATTCAGCACAATATTCCAAATGCACAGTTGTTGTAATTGTTGATGTGATCTGTGTTTTTCATAAGCATGCCGCAGTAAAATATTTTTTCTGAATGTTTTAAATGAGATAAGCATGTCAAACATAACACCATCTCTCATTTAATCTTTCTCACCCTGCTCATTAAGTGTCTGACATGTTGCTAATCCCTGTCCATGTAAAGGAAGATAATCAATGAATGGAGTGTGCACTTCTGATGTTTGAAAATCAGGCCATGTAATGTACTCAGAATTGTGTGGATTTGAAGGGACCTTTAGAGGTCTACAGCTAGACCTGCTCCTCCAGGTGCAGGGGCAGCAGTGAGGTGGGACAGGATTGCTTAGACTTTTGTCCCCTGAAAATCTCTGTGGACCCAGGGCAGGCCACCAAGGAACTCCATTTGTAAGTGACCTTCAGATGGGGTCCAAACTCTTAACCCTTTGCCCCTAGTGACCTAGCTGGTTTCACTTACCTAGAGGTCCCCAACTGTCACAATTAGCTGCAAGGGCGTCAGGAGTGCAGATTCACAGCAGTTCTTAGGTTCATAATGCATATAAGCCTTATGTTTTCCTTTCCCTTTTTTCTTTTTAAACAAGTATTTCACACAAACACAGCAGAAGTAAGGGGGGGGAACTTTTTTTGACCACCTTCTCAGAAACACACAAAGAGGTAACTGTGAAGTTCAAATTCACATTAACTTGTTCAGGAAGAGTCCTCACCCTAAAGTCTCAAGGACTTTCATATGCTTTCTGATCCATGAAAGAACAGCGTGTAAAAGTGAAAAGGGAAAACACCTTGCCATTTTTTCAGTTCAAATGTTATGAAATGTAGTCAGTCGTGTTTGATACTAAATCAGGTGTGGCTCCACATCATCATCTTTCAACAGCAAAATCTATCTGGGGGTTTAGCTCCTTACCTCTCCTAACTGCTTTTGCACTCCTTTTATTCTTCCCTTACATAACTGCTTTTTATTGTGGCTGTTCAACTACTGATGAGGTTGTGCTCTACGTAATTAAATTTAAAGCATATTTTTAATTAGCTGACTTACTTATCTCACCGGGTTAAGTGCCAGGAACAAAAAGGTGAGTCTGGATAACTGGAGACAGTAGTGAATTGGGAATGGGAATGGTTTTGTGATGGTGCTGGGTGATAAGAAGAGCCCTCTGAGCTGCTTTGCTAGTGGAGAAATTGTAATTATAAATAGGAAGAATTTGCCGTGTTTAGCTTGTTACCAAAGCACATTTATTAGTCGCTTCCAGCATAAAACACTTTTTCTGTGTTTCACTTGAAGGACTGTTGCTTTAAAGTTATGAGTCCCTGTAATTAGTTCTTTTAACCTCTCTCCTCATAGGTTCTGCTACTGGCACCATACCATCCGCTGTCTTGTCTTACTCTGACTACATCTCATGTCCTGAAGATCATAGCAGCATTGTTCATTTCAGTAAGGGTGAGACAGAGAAAACCTGTCGTGTTATCATTATTGATGACTCCCTCTATGAGGAAGATGAGAGCTTCAATATTTCTCTGAGCATGCCAGTGGGTGGCCAAATTGGCACGGAATTCCCAGGCACTACAGTAGTAATCTTGGCTGACACAAATGATGGTGAGTATGAAGAAGCAATTTTGTTTTGGTGGGACTTTACTCTTTGGAATTTTAACTGATTAAATAATCTCTTCCACTGTGTTTTTGTTTTGTTTTTTTTTTAAACAGTTGAAAACAGGGGTCTAGGATTTGCTTACTCAGTAGAAAAGCTTACAGAACAGAAATGAACAGTGTAACTATTATCATGCACTTGGTTTAAACTGTTTTGTTATTACAGTTACAGTTGAGGATTAGACATCATGACTTGACTTGCATGGATGGCTGGTTTATTATCTTGAAGTAGATCTGTGAGGATTTACTCTTACTCTGCAGAATCTGTGATCACAAGTAATTACACAGGTGTATAATTAGTTTTGTGACAGTATTACAAATGAAAAAAATCTGTGTTATCAGATAAAGATAAAGAGTAGACATAGTTAATAAAGGCCAGACTTTTATGTACAGTAATTCCCAGTGAGTCAAGATTCTTGCATGTTCAAGGTAGAAATGTAAGTCTTCCTTAATTATTATGAAGTTGGAGACATGAAATACAATTCAAGAATTGATACTATCAGAAGCAGAAGAAAAGCCATGTACTTTATTGTCATATTTCTGTTTGTTCTTTTAGTCCCTATCTAAATCTTTCTTGGTAATCCAATCTTGTGAATGTAATTGTGCTAAATAAGGCAGGAGTTTTGTACTGGACTAGACAAATATGTGAGATACAGTAGTGGTCAGGTTCAGTGTCCAAGCTCTACTGAGCTGATTCTTTTTGATTAACATAATAAATAGAATTTGGGGGCTGATTTCTGTGTCCTGTAACAAAAAAGTAATTTTAACTTTGTTGCATAAAGACAAGAAAGAAGCTGAAGATCCAGGAGGATATTTCTACTAGCTGATGTTTATTTCTAGTCAAAACAGAGTCAGATTGATGAGAGGAAAAATATTTTCTCAAATGGAAAACAAATGGGCCAAAATAATCACTAGTGTAATTTCTCTGAGGCCAAATGATTTATGTCAAAAGTGAATTTGCTGTAGGAATGAAGTTAATAAGAATATCACAGTCTTCAGCTTGATGAGATTTGTCGAAGGGCTTTTTCAGAGAATATGGAGGAAAATAACATAGCATTAAACCATTGAAGCAAGGACAGACTTGTTTTCTTTGCCAAACAATGACCAGATTTTGCAGGAAAACAAAATTATTTATTGTCAGCAGATCCAAACTGCTTTATCTGCAATTTTAATAGCAAATTATTTAATATATATAAAAAAACTAAATTACTGTATCAATAACTAAATGTTCATACCTCTACTTTTTAATACAACTTTGATAGACCATCATATATTCCTTTTTTTTTTTCTTTGTTGCAAAGTTTTCTTTTGAGGAGCATTATCTGGCAAAATACTTAACAACCTATCATCAGATAAATTCAGAGTAATTCTGAACTTAGCCTATGTCATATGGAAAGATAGCCAGGGTTTGAAAGAGTAGGGTTTGACCAGTTGTTTTTTTCTGCAGTGTGGTATCTATAATCCTTATAGAGTACTGTAAGTGTACATACATACAGTGGCTCAGTACGTAGTTTTAATTAATAATAAATATATTAATATTATTAATAGATAATATATAATTACCACTCCTACAATAGACAGTCCTACAGTCTGTTACAGTGAAAAAGGTGATTTCATAATCATATGCTGTCTTGTCTGTGAAAGAATAATGCTATGGGGTTTTTTCATTAATACTGGGGAAAAATGGGTTGTTTAGACAGATAAAATTTCCCATTCTAATACGCTAAGAATATGCTAACAGCTGAAGTGTGCAGGCCGAACTTGGAATGACTCATCAAAGGAATAAGGCTTTTTTTTACCAACTGTTAAGAACCTGAGCACAGCCTTGATATGGGATGTTACTGTGTTCGCACAATGCTTTGATCAAGTTAGTCATGATGAGGTGTGCTGTGATGCCTCTAATAATCAGAGAACCCTGTATTGAGAAAAAAAAGACAAAGATTTTGAGAAAATAGAATTACTTGCAGCACTGAGGTATTGTAATAATCTTGTGTAGGGTGGCCCTAGGAAAAGAGAAGGAAACGGTAAAATATTATTGTTAAGAAATGATAGTCTTCCGAAACTACTTGTATCAATAAGTGACCATACACAGCATAAAATAATGTTCATTCAGGCCATGATTAAGTTTAATATAAATGAACCTGGGACATACTTTGCATTTTGTTGGGTTTGGTTTTTTTTTTAATATTGCATATTTTTATAGAAATGACCATAATATTGGCACCACTTCCAGAATCTTGCAGTTTTGTGAGCTGCTTAACAGTTCAAATAAAAAGTAGGTAACCTTGCAGCAATTACTAGGCATAGTCCTTCATGTGTAATAGCCATCTCTGAGGTTTGAACCCCTTTATTTGTAAGTACAGATGGGAAAAGTATAGCTAGGATTAAATAAAGGGCAATATAGCAGATAAGCTTGAATAATTACATCATATGTGCTAAATACCTACAGAGGTGTTAGACTACATCAGTGCAGTCAATGGAATTTTTATTGACAGCAAGATGTAAGACATTCTTACAGTGTAGAGAAATCTGAAGCTATGACCATAACAGCTATATGCAGTATGAATGTATTCCTCGGTATAGGAAGCAACACAGGAGATACTCTTCACACATTCTAAATATAAGTAATTTGGGAACAATTACTTTTCTCTTTTGTTCACTCATAATGAGATTCTGTGACCACTCCCTGTTATACATCTAAAAGTAAATATACATTTATACACAGAATTCCATATCTCACAAAGATCAAACAGAAAGGAAGCAGGTTCCTGCTTGGTATTAGGATCACTACTGCTTACAATTACTGAGATTTGAAGTAATGAATAAATTTCTTGTCAACAACTTTTAAAAAAAGGAGAAATTTTGGAGAGAAAAGGCTTTCTTAGGTGAAAGAAGCTGTATATAAATGTGACAACTTTAATGGCAAACATTTTGATACTGTTGCATGTCAGTGAAACTTAAAGAATTGGTAATATTAAGTGATCTGAAATGTTTTTACTTACATTAAGCTTAACAGCCAGAAAGCAAACCACTTAAAGTGTTGTAAAGGTAAGCAGGTTTGTTGTCAAGTTTCTTGTAGTGGAATTGCTGCTGTTTAAATATTAACACAGAGTGGTTCACAAAGTGTATAATATCTCAGAAAAAAAAAAAATTATCAGCAAAGGTAATGTCACCATCAAGTGAGATAAATACCAAGCATTCAAAGATCAAATTCTCTTAGTCACTATTTCCATTTTGAGAGTCTGATACCAGACCATGGGTAGGAATAGAAATTATTTTTGTCTTGCTGGTTGTTCAGTTGAGAAGTCTCATGAGAGCTTCACAAAACTTGTGAGATTGCTGGTATCCACAGTGCTGTGTCTGTGAGGTTGGAGAAGAGGTTTTATAATTTCAGGGTTTGAGGCTGGTTTACATATATCCCCCTTAAGTCTCCCTCTCTGGAGGCCCCATCTTGTATTTTAAAATACATGGTCCTGTATAATGGCCTTATACTGGAAAACAAAGCACATGCTACAGTGACTGTTTTCTGTGTAAAGCATGAAAATTTTCAGTATTAGTTCTGTACAGAGGCTTGTTTTCATCTCTCATGCTGAGCTGCAAATACATCCCTGTTTCGCATCTGAAGGCCTCAGATTTCCACCATCTCTACTCAGGAGTGATGTGGTTTGTGCATTGTACAGAGGTAGGCATTGATCAAAGCTTGAAGTATGGCTTGAGAGGTATATGCCCAGGGATTCCTCAAAGAGAAAATAGTTTTTATAAAGAAGAGATACGTAAAATTTTGTTGTCAATCTCATAAGAGGCCTGCCGCTGACTGCTTCAAGTGAAGATCCCTAACTCCTCACAAAGTCATGTTGCATGCACATAAACCCCAGAAAATAATTTATTATTAGGTCTCAGGAGTCTTCAGAGTCACCAGTTTGACATAATCCAGTGCATGAAAAAGTTTAAAACTTAAATATCTCTAAAACTAATTCTTATTCCACATTCTCATAGTAACTTTTAAATAAAAAGGAAATTGTTAGTTCAAGAATTAAAAAGAAAAAGAAACAGCAAGTTAGTCAAGACATAATGTCTGTCCTTTGATCTAGGGTCTCTCCAAGCTAGAGAACAATGCAGGCTTTGTAGTAGACCCTTGATTTTAAACAAGTAAGCTCCAAGTTGTGTATCATTTTCCTATAATGTGGACGCCTGGGAGCACGCAGTCAGTGTCTGGCTGAACAAAGGTCTGGTTGTTCAGGGACAACAGGACAACTCCTTTGAAGACAGGAGCAAACAGCCTGTGAGTTTATAAGCAGGAGGAAATCCACCTTAGCTCTTTGCTTGTGTGTTTAAGTGGCATCGTAGGTAGAACAGATTTCAGGACCAAGGCTTGAAAAGGGGAAGAAAAAAAAAAAAGGCTTATTTGCTTTCTTTCCATGCCAAACTAACATTTAGAGCTGTTATTTTATAAAGGAAAATTGACTTTAAATTAATAGTTTATAGATTTCCATGAATGAATCCCTGTTGTTTGCTAAAGATTACCAGTTAGCTCAGATGCTGTTCTGCTTTCTTAATTAAACCTTTGGTAATTAATGTAATGATTTCTTCACTGATCATCAAGAGTAGCATAAATACATGAGTGGCATCTGCTTTTAAAGCAGCCTTTCACTTTTTCCTATTTCTTTTTCAGTTGGTAATCAGCTGTTGAAATCCTAAATAAGGTGTGTGTCATTAAAAGAGATAGGCTTGGTAGAATTTAAAGGGTTCTGAACTTATCTTTCCAGCCCATAAGAAGAATGGATTGCATATCAGAGACTAGTGTTTCATTCCCTGTAATAAATGAGCCACAAGTGTTATCTCCCTTGAGGGCTGTACCTGTATGTTTAATAGTTCACTGACTGGTATTTATTATCCCTACTATTTTGGTGAGAGCAGGTACATCTAGACTGGACATTCCAAAACTCTGAAGACTCAGAAAATGCTGTTGAATAATTCACTGGTCATAGTCTCCAAGGAACAAATCTCTCCTGTAGCATATGGGAAACATGTTCATCTGAAAAAAAAAAAAAAAAAGGTACTTTAAAATCTTGTTTTCATCTGCTTGTTTTGGAAATGAACAAAATTATTTGATTACTTGGCATTTTTCATTGATAATACTAAAAGCTGAGAGACTTTGGATCGTTGCAGCAAGCTTTTCAAGTTCTCTCAGCAGGGGAATTATAAGATTAGCACAATTTGAGAAGACAAATTATGGTAAGTGATATGAAAATGGGAAATATGACTGTGATGAGAATAACACAACTGGTTATTGCATTTCCTTAAACTGTATTTCAAAACTAAGAGTCTGTTATCAAAAGGAGCAGCAGTGACATCTGAAGCTATAATGTTGAAGTCCATGGAGTTGTAGATGCAGCATGTACATCTTGGGAGGGGGGGAAGTTATTCTCTCAATTAAAGAGGCTGGTATTTAAAGGCCAATTCAAGGCAGTTATTATGGACTGCAATAAGTTGAACCGACTGATCTCTTAAAGTTTCAAAAGAATTTAGAACCTATATTTAAGCTGTACCTAAGGAAAATTGAATGGAAGTTTGTTATTTGAGAGTAGATTCCTATGTAAATATATACAAAATTCCTATATTTTCCCAATCTAATTTTTAAATTACATATGGAATCTTGGACAGTTCAGATGTGAAGAGGGAGTAGAAAAAAATAAAAAAATTTATGAGTATAATTTTTAAAAAATAAAAACAATAATTTCCTTTCAATTAAATTCTTGGTTATTTTCACCAGAATATACTTTGCAGTGATCATCTTCATGAATTGTGGCTAAAATTGAAGCAGTTTTTGTCAAGTTGTATTCTTCCAAATGATTTTTTCACCCTTGTTGGGAGACACCAATGATTTTCCTGCCCACTCTGTTAAAGTAGGATCCTGGTCCCAGTGGTGCAGATACAACCTGGAGTGTTGCTACTGCCTTGTGCAGGGTTACTATTTTCTGTGCTTCACACAAATTGGTTAAACAGAACTACAGGGTATCGTTAGTTACTTGATAATCCATTAACTGTGACAAAAAGGCATGTAACTCTTGCTCTTCTGCCCACCATGTGCTCTTCTCCCTACTCATCTGCTTCTGCAGCAAGTCTTGTGGTTATCATGGAAATCACCTGTCCCTTTTGTAAACTGGCTTTCAGCTCCATAATAAACCAAACTTTTGAAAACACCAGATAGCCAAAAATTAAAAAGCTTGGTGTCTGACTGCAAGCTTCCCTTTCCCCAGCTGCAGAAGACAACAATCGAGACTTCTAAAGCTTTTCAGAGTCCTTTGAACTTCCCCAAGAGGTACAATGGAAATGCAGAGTATTAGATGAGTGCCAGACTTCTGTGGAACTGCAGCCGTTTTACTAAATATACCGGCTATTGTGCTAAAATAAAGTTGTTGTGGTATTGGAGAGGTTCTCTATATTGTGTTAATATCGATTGGTAATAATATGCAACACAGACTGTGTCAGGCTTTATTAATACTGATAGTAAAATAAAGCCTACTATTGTTTCAGTAACAAAAGTAAAGGAGGCCATGTATTGAATTTAGGAGACTCTACCCATTACTCAGTAAAAGCAGCAGGTATAACGTGTCTCCAGTGTGTGCTGCTTCATTCTTCTTGATGGGTATTCAGAAAGGGGACTAAATTGGTGCTAGTTTGAGAGGGTCTTGTGAAGTTTGATCTTTTATGCTAAACGAGTCCAATTTAATATTGACCTTTGCCATGACCTGGATTGTGCAACTTTTTGTGTTCCCTGTGAATAACTAAAGTCAGTTTACTACACTGAAGAAAAAAACCAGCTTGTAGCACTTTAATCTGCCACATCCATGTCAAATGCAAGCTTTGACAACAATTAAAAAGATTTTTTTAAAAAGTCTAAAATCATAAAATCTTGAAAACCGCCTTTTTTTCTTTTAAGGAAGGGAGGGGAGGTATATTTAGCTATATATTTCCTTTAATAATAAATGTTAATTTTTAAAAAAAATCTGCCCTGGTTTATACAACAAATATGTATAACGGGAAAAAACGATCCCTTATCTTATGTTTTATACTGCATAGTCACAGTTTTTGAAATGGCTGTTCTACCACAGATATTTAACAGTCAATAAGCTAAACAGCTAGCTGTGGAGGATCTCTGTCAGATACATCACTTTATTTACTTAATTCAAGCAGTGTTAAGTTTTGGTATTTTGAAAGATGTAAAAAAAAAAACCCAAACTTACATTAAGTGGTACGCAGGTGCATAATAACATTTATGTGAGCAGTAGAGATTACTGGAATTTGCAGGGGAAAGTGGTTATGCCTTTTTGTTGGGGACTTTTCTGGTTTTGGTTTTTTTTTTTCTTCCCCCACTCCCCCCACCCCACAGTTGTTAGCATATTAAATCAGACTGCAGAGTTTGAGCACTAAAAATCAGACTGGAGAGTTTAATCCCTAAATACACACATGCATAAGAGCAGGCCAGAAGAGACTTTTTCAAAAACATACACATTTCTCTCTGTATTTAGAACCTGCTTTGTACTTTGGCAACACTGACTATCAAGTGGATGAAAGTGCTGGTTACATGGAGATTGGTGTCTGGAGGACTGGAACAGATCTGTCCAAAGCAGCTTCTGTCACAGTGTGTTCCAGAAAAACAGAACCAGTGTCAGCAGAAGGTGAGTTTCTTGTAAAAATGTCAATCAATTTGCTTTAGGGTATGGGACTATGAAAATGGGATACCTGCTGTTCACATTTATTTACCTTCTATGTATATATGGGGTGGAAAAGTTAGGTGAAAGACATCAGGTGTGGATTTACTGGGTAGAAAACATGCTGTTTGTACTATAAAACAAAGAATTACAGCAGCTAGAAGTGTAACATGTATGATTGAAAGGGCTGTTAATCACCTTATGATGTACTTTTGTGACAATAAAATTTGACTACAGTTGCTGAAGAACAGAGAAGTGGTTAGCAGAATAGATGATGTATCTAATGAATATGTGCAAACTCACTATTCAGGTGAAGAAATAAGACGGGACCTTCACTGTTGTGTATGAAGTAGAAAACTGATGTGGCATTTCAATCTTGTATTTATAAGACTTATATAAGTAATTTCTGTTAAAGTCTAGTTATGAGATTGGAGGGGAGGCAGAAAGTGCTTTTCACTGTTTATTTTCCCAACTCCAAGTATTTATGGAGTTTTGCACACAAAAATATTAACATGCTAGTGTATGAAATGTGTATGCACACAATGGTGGATATAGGAAAGAACATAGCCTGTGCAGGAACTGTAGTTCTTCCTAATGCACAGAACAACCAGGGAGGTCATCTTTTATGCAGATAAGTGTTCCTTGGCTCTAATCCAGAGGCTGAAAACGATATGTTCAATAAAAGAGACACAGTTGCTTTAAGTATGTAAACTTCAACTGACTGTGACAAAAAAGGGAAAGAATTGCTGTCATTAGAAGTGACAAGTAGAACATTTAAAAGGAGGTAGGGAGGAACACTCTGGTGAAGAGAGAATGCACAATTATGGAAATAGTCAGAATCCCAGTGAAACAACGGGGCACAATGCAGCAGGAAGAAGTGAAGTCATTATACAGCTTCCAGTTTAGATTTAATAGTCTCATACAAAGAAACAAACAAACCAAAAGGTGTTCTAGGTGTTTTCACCTGCACTCAAGCTGCCTGCTTATTTTAGTGACGAGGCAGTGGTAACAGCATGACTTTCAAACTCATCGGTCTAGCGTAGCACAAGATACATTTTCACAGGGCGCAGCTGGAAGTATTCTGAGACATACATCTGCTCCATTAAAGTAAACAGCTAAGTAAAATCTCCTGTATGCAGTCTAGAGTTGAGTAGAAGGGTTAAATTCCTGAGGACATCAGGCCTGTTGCATGTTGTTGAGTCTGTAACCTGTTATTCTGCACTTTAAGGGATTTTAAACAAGCTTTAATTGAGCTGATGGCATAAAGAGTAAATGATTATTTGTGTGTGTTGCACTGTATGTTGATTGTTCCCAAATGTATTCGCATGTGACAAAAATAAATCTAAATTAAGCTTTCTCCAGGACAGCGATAGAAACACACGCAAACACGTTTCACAAATGGTGAATGTTAACATACAGAAGTAACTGACTGCACAGTGTTGTTGCTTCCCAAATAGCTGGAGTTGATTATGTGGGTGTCAGCCGTAACCTGGATTTTAACCCGGGAGTCAACATGCAAGTGTTTCGTGTGATCATCCTTGATGACTTGGGCCAACCTATTCTGGAAGGTCTGGAGAAGTTTGAAGTATTTCTCCACATGCCTCTGAATGCCATGCTTGGAGAGCCCAGCAAAACCACTGTTTTTATCAACGACACCATCGCTGACTGTAGGTATAAAGGACATGGAGGAGTTTTTTCAAGGATTTTTCTTTTTAGTGTTGTAAGTGCAATTATAAGGTGGAAGAGCTCTTTTGGCAGTAGCATAAATAAGTGCTGAGATGTATTATTTACACCATCTACGATATAGGGATCGACAGCTCTGTGCTATGTCTGAAGTTGGAAAATAGGGTTATAGTGCTGGTTTTTTAATCTGATTTCTTTCTCATCATGTACTTGGAGATACTGTTTTGGACAAATTAAACATAACAGCAGAACTGTGCAATGAACAAAAAAATGTTTATTGATGTCTGGTGCATTGAGGTTATTTGAGTAAATATTCATTTTGAAGGTGGAGAAGTCATAAGGAGTCAGCATTTTTCCCCAGTAGTTACTTGAACACCAAAAATTGTAAGGGGCTAAGTTTTCCAAATAATTATGCATATACTGATACAATTGTGCTGTCTTCTCTGGGAAAGCATGGAGGTGGTGATGAGGGAGCAGCAGGGAAAGTAAATAAGTAAGTAGATGTAAAATTCTCAAAGTAAGTAACACTCAGTGCAGCACCATTTAGAGGTTCTCCAGCACTTGGTAAATCAAGATGACTCTCAGCAGATCCAGTTTCTGTAAGTTCACTGCACTTCAAGGCTGTTCTCTTTTAGAAAGCTCATTGTCAAACCAGAATCTGAGGAGTGGTGACCATTTCAGTGTGAAATACTCACTTGTTGAAGTCAGGGCAAAATATGATACCAGCTTCACCAGGGATGGAATTGTGGCCAACACACCTTTTTGTCCTTGTGGTATCATGCACCTACTTCCTCTCAGCATCACAGATGTAAGAGTCTGCAGCTCAGAAATGATTTGGTTTTTTTAAAAAAAAAAAACAATGCTGCTTTTAGAAAATTCACCAAATCTTAGCTACTGGAGAAAACTGGTAGAGAATTAGTAATAATGGCAGTTAGTTGCTGCAGACCAAGAAAGTATTTATATTGATTAATCTAGATTCAGAATCTGTGCTTAAAAAAGCATATGTAAATCTGAAACTTCTTCAGTTTCTTGTAAAATGTGAGGAAATAAAATGCTATGTTAAAAAAAGCCATCCTTTAAAAAAAAAAAAAAGAAATCAAGGAATATGGCTTAACATTTTCTGCCCATGTGTGAGGCTCCTTTTCAACTTGCATAATATGTTCTATTGTCAGTACCCAAAGTCCAATTCAAAGAACCAATGTATATGGCAAACGAAAAGGATAAGCTGCTGGTGGCCCTCATTTATCGAAGCGGGGACATTAACCATAGATCCACAGTACGTTGCTATACTCGCCAGGGTTCTGCCTAAGTTATGATGGACTACAAGGAGGGGCCAAATACAGACGATTCTCTAGTGGTGTTTCTCCCAGGTAAAGTTTTCACATTGGAATTTGAAATACTGTATTACTTTTGTCTGACAAGTAATCCAGGAACAGTGCCTTCAGCAGAGGAGAGTCGGAGTGGCAGATTCTTTGCCATACAACAACCACAGGAATGCTGAAGAGGATGATGTTTAGTTCTCAATGTGTCAGAGTCATGGAATTGACTGAAACACAACCAAAAAATTAAGTATACCAGTCTGTACAAGTTTCTGTTTATTTTCTTACTGTCATTTCTATGGTAAGCCTGAAAAAAGCGAGAGGGTTTTGTTTTGGATTTATCTTGGTCTTCTCTGGTCCTATGAAGATAATGTCTTCTTATTTCTGCAGGAGAAACTGAGAAGACCTGTGTGGTAACTCTGGAGGATGATGTAGTTTACGAGGAGGAGGAGGAGTTCAGATTGGTGCTCGGAACACCAAAAAGTAATTCCACTTTTGGTGCTTCCATTGGGGATCAAAAAGAGACCATGATCAAGATTAAGGATGAAGAAGACAGTGAGTTTTGTGTTAATTGTTGATTATAAATGTAGCTGCAAATGAGACAGTGCGACTAACTCCATTCAGCGTTTGGTTCAAAAGGTTTCATAGTACCCAGTAGCAAGTTTGTGAAAAAAAACCAAAAAAAAAAAAAACCAAAAAATAACCTGTCAAGGATTTTCTTTTTATGTTTTGAAATTGCACCTTTTTAGCTTGTTCTATCTCTACCTCTGTCTTTCTTGAGATAATGGAAAGAAAAATTCTCTTCTTTATTTCCATTCCACTTATTGCTGTGTGTGTCTTGTATTGATGAGAGTAGCATAAATGTGACTATGTTGAGTAAATCATGGATGCCTTGTGTCCAACTCATAAAACTGTCCAGAATATTATAGAGACTTTTATGCCCAGATTGTGCAGATTCTGCATCTGAAAATGTCAAATAGCATGAGTAAAAAAAAATCCCACAAAAGAAATAATAATATACAAGCAAGCAAACAAAACACCCCCCATAATATAATTGATAATGCCGTAAAATTGACCCCTTACAAGTCATTTAAGGGGTCATTTAAGAAAATCAGATTTATCTCATACCTTTGACAAGGTGTTAGAATATGTAACTTATAAAAGTAAGCTTTCTTCAAAAACTAAACATATTTTATCTTTAAATATTCTGCTCTAAACTCTGTTAAAGTGAACAACAGAGGACCAGGTATTGTCTTTTTAATGATAGCTACAAAACTCTGTCTGAATTCTAGTTTCTAAAATATCCCACTTTGACCAATTCACACAGCAATCAATAAGCTAAATAAATTAAAAGCCAGATAATCACTTTGAATTGTCAGGTTTGTTATGACCTCATTTCCTTTGGACTGTCCACTCTAAGATAAGGTATTTGCACTTGGTCTCGTTTACATCAGTAATTTATTTTTTTTAATGTTCATGTTATTGGTTTGGCTTGTGGGTTTTTTTTTTTCTCTCTCTCATCTAGAACCAGTGATTAAATTCTTTAAAATAAAACACAGCATTCGAGAGCCTCAGGAACCTGGAGAAATGACACTAGTAAGAATCCATGTTCTCCGCCTTGGTGATAACTTCAAAGTATCTGTTGTCAGAGTGCACACCAAGGATGGCTCGGCCACTGCAGGGGAAGACTACAATCCAGTGTCAGTAGGTAAGGGCTTCATTGTATCTGGGAATGGGAAACACCAGCTTGGAAAGTGCCTTCCTGCCAATGAATGCTGGAGAGGGACCTGAATTCTTGCTTTGATAACCAGATGGTTGTACTTTAGATCAAGAGTTCCTGATTTACTTTTTGTCTTTGGGAATATGAGTGTAGACTTGTTCTTGGTTTTTTCCCCTCCAAGTTAATTGTGGGACCCTGAAAGGACTGTATTAGCACTGGGTTGGACATGGGATCCTGCTTGATCTGGGCTAATTTGAATTTCCTAACCTGAAGTGCAAACTCAGATTTCTTCATAAGCATGAAAATGCAGCCCAGCTTTGGTTGTTAGCTACTCAAGCCATGTGTGGGAGCAGAATTTGGCTCTTGAGCTTTGCCTGAGGTCCCCTGAGGTGGCAGAGGGTTGACATATTGTGTTACACAGTGCAAGATGATTCAGGAACATGCTTGAATTCCTGATTCTGCTATTGTAAGACAATTGTCTAGATTTTCTTCCTATCATCCTGCAGTACAGAAGAGAGATCTGCCCTAAAGCACTGAGACGAAGGACTTGCCAGTGGTAGGATGCTTTCCATAGAAAAGCCCATTCCTGGGGCTGTCACCCAGGTCCCCCATCTCCCAGGAAAGAGTCCAAACTTCAAGGTTACAGGCTCATGCTCTCTCTCTCTGTGACCCCCTCTGTGCATTTCAATTTACTTTCCTCATAGAAACGTGGTTTGGAAGGAGTGTCACCCACACAGGAAGTTTATAGTCTGGTGGTTATGCGGGTTCCCTAGGGCAGTAACTTTTCTACAGCGTCTCCCAAGGAGGTATAACTATTGTTTGCTATTAAAGTAAAATGAACAGAGGTCTCTCATTTCTTGAGTATTTGGGCTATTGACTGGGCTGGTGTCACAAAAATGGGTACTTCATCCTTATATCTAGCAAGAAATAGCAGTCCCCACTTGGTTTCTGGTGGAAGGACCACAGATGCGTATTTCTAATAGACTGTTCTCGTCTATTAGTTGGTGAATATCTTTAGATGGTACGTCTAAAGACCTAATGCAAAGTATGTTGACTTTTCATCTCCAAGTGCAGGTGTTTTGGATCCTGCTTAATTATGCACTGCAAATGGAGCTCGAGACAGCATCCATACCACTGTAATAATGTACCTGGGGCCATTCCTTGGCACACAGACCCACTCTGTTGAGCTTTGATGCTGAAGCAGGATCTCTGCATGCAAACTACCTCCCTGGCCCGCACTGATTCTGAACTGTGCCCAGGAATTCTTTGATAGAAAGCTATTTGTCTTGGCACAAAGTCACATCAAGGTGTTATGTTTTTATATTATTTTTAAGTCTTCCAAGTTACCAATATGAACTTGCATTTATTTTTCTGTCCAGCGAAAGTGAGTTAGTTTTACTTGGTGTTTGTGCTGAAGAACAGATACTAACAACTGAGTCTACTACAACTACATTTTACTTAGAGCATGCAACAGAGTACACTACTCGAACACAAGTGGTGAAGAAAACTGTTCTTTGGCTCTTGATTTTGCATGGTTTTTTGTTTGTATTTTAATCAGATATTGAATTCAGAGAAGGAGAAACTGAGCATTTTGTTGAAATAGAGATTCTGTATGATGGAATAAGAGAAATGAGAGAAGTGTTCACTGTCCACCTGAAAGCTGATGAGAACATGGTAGCAGAGACACAGGTAACCACTGTTAACACCTGAAGTTGCCATTTGTAATGATATTTTTTTATTATGTATAAAAACCTCTAAACCCCTTTATACATACAGCATGCATGACAGCCTGGTATTCCCAAATGCTTCTGTGGTTTGTTTGGTGCCTACCTGTCTAAACAGTGCTATAAAATTATCTGTAAATCCACACACTTTGAACAAAGTCTAGAATTTGAGTTACAGAGGTTGTGTGTGACTCACTGTGTGCTTCATGGAGAGTTTGGCAGTGGAGAGCTGTCTCGCTCTTTTGAAGTTAGTCGTATACATCTTAGGAAAGTATAGTGCAATAACTGGCTGCTAGAAATCCGTTCTGATTAAAAACATCAGAGAAAAAGAAAACAAGAAGCTGTGATTGGCAGGTTTTAGTTGTATTACTAATGTCTCTTACTGCTACCAGACTCAGAACAATGGAGAGACTTTGTTGACCTCTTCTTAAACATGTGCAGAGACATGTTATTTGACTCAAAAATTAGCAACTTCTTACTTCAGTACTACATTAAAAATATCACTACATGCAGAGAAACTACAGCCCTGGGATCTATTACATCATCTGTATTACACCTTGCTAAATTTGTAGGCTGCTTTTTTAAAAACAGAAGTTCTGAAGTTAACGCACAGTCCTTATACTTAAGTTTGTAAAAGCCTCAACTGGCTGTCCAGTGAGATCAAATTGATGTGAAGGCTGAAGCTATGGCCTCTGGAGACTAATTTAGGAGAGTTTGGATAGGTTTTCTTTGTATTTTATGTTTGTGGAAAGTTTTGGGGAGGGTAGATGAGTCAGGAATGAGGTTGGATATATGAAAATGACAAGAAAGGTGGTGTTTTAATGTTTGCCTTTGCTTCTTACTACACAACCCTACTTTAATTGTCAGTAAAATTATTTTTCCCAAGTTTAGTGCATTTTGTCAGAGTAATTGGTAAGCAATCTCCTCAAGCTCCCTTATCCTATTCCCCCTCCTGCTATGCTGAAGATGGGGAATGAGTGAGCAGCTGGGTGGATGCTTGACTGTTTGCTAAGGCTAATTTTTATTTCTGAAGAAAAATTGGAATATTTTTGTTTTCCTTTTTATAGTGTTTGGGGAATTCTTCTTTTTAGCTAGTTGCTGATGAATGGGTTTTAAGTGGAAAACTGTTCAAAAACCTCTGAGGAGTGAATCTTTCTTAATGCAAGTCACCATTCTGCCAAAGAATCCCAGGCAAAACCAGAATGATCTTGGTGGCAGAAATTAAGTTGCAGGCATTACTAGTTCTCTCTCCACTCTTTATTTTCAGAAGTATACATAACCTTTTCTCTCTCTCAACTCAGATGAGTAAAGCCATTGTGTACATAGAAGAAATGGACAGTGTTGCAGATATGACATTTCCAGCTGTGCCACAGGTTGTGTCTCTTCTGCTGTATGACGATACTGTTAAAAGCAAAGAGAATCTGCACCTTCCAACTGGCTATCCTGTTGTCTGTGTCACAGTAAGGCTTGTATCTGCATGCTTTTGTTCAACTTACTCATTCCATGCTCTGGGCGTGGAATTCTGTATTGAATTCTGAAGAAAATGACAGTAAAATGAGCAGGTTGTTACTGTATCTGTTTTGGCACTTGCCAAAGTCTTTCTGCTGACTTGACTGAGCTTGCGAGAGAGGGTCACTGAAGCTCCTAATCTGTGACAGCACTTTCTGCCATGAGTATTTCTTGCAGGCCTAAATACATTTTTAGTACTGGTGCTGTGCTGTCAAGCTAATACCCAGTTCCAAGGGATTACTGGGACACATGGAATTAGGGACAGAAAAATAGAGATTTCTAAATCCAAAGCTGAGGAGGCAGGAAGGTGAGTAGGTGATAAGTGCTGCACAAAATAAAAGGTTTATGGCTGGGCCACACAGAGCTTTCCAGAAACAGTTCCCATCCTGGGCTGTGCAAGCAGAGCTGTGCCATGAGAAGCTGAGCAGCAGATTTTACTGAAGTCGACTGAACAGCCTCTGGTATCAGCCATTTATCCATCTGCAGGAGACCACGCTCCCAGACAGACCCTGCAGAGGGACACACTCATGTTCCTGTTGCTTATGTGTGGTCAGATGTTTTGAACTGTTCATTAGGGATGATTTTGAGAAGAAGAAGAAAAAAAGCTGAATTTTGCAATAGGAAAAAGAACACACGCATCTTCACTGCTGCTTGCTTCTGTTGTGGGAGCAGCCACTGACTGCTGGGGAAGGTGTAGGTGTAACTCGCCAGCTCTTTGTCAGGGGTGCATGAATTCAGGCCATTCGGTTTATATCTCTAGCAATTTCTAATTAGAGTAGTTTCATGCTGGGATTTTTCTAGCTAGGGTGTCTGAGTGTGGGAGAACTGACTTGGAGCTTGTCAAACAAGGATTCAGTTTTTTGGAGTTAGCTCTAGCATTTTTCAGGTTTGTGTGGTCAGAAGTGACATGAGTTGTAACAGCAGCTCGCTACTACCTGGACTTTGTTTGTTCTTGTGGCTTTTAATTAAACAAAGCCTCATGGGATTTGTTCATATCCCCCAGCTAAGAGGAAAATAGCATGCCTGCATAAAGGTTTTGTCTCCCTGACCCAGTTTTAGTAATAAGCATGGCTCTGCCAGAATAATGCCCAGCAGCTTGCTGGGCGCAGGCGCGGGTCAGAAGAGCTAACTAACCCCCTTGACATTGTGTAACGCCTACCCACAGGCATGTAACCCCAAGTATTCGGATTATGACAAAACCGGATCCATCTGCACCATAGAAAACATCAATGATACTCTGACTCTGTACCGCTGGCTTGTCAGTGCTCCAAGTGGGAGTGATGGCCTCACCAGCACCATGAGAGAAGTGGACTCCAACACCTTTTTTACCAGCACCAAATCCATCTCCCTGGACTCCATATACTTCCAGGCAGGCTCCAGGCTTGAGTGTGCGGCTCGAGCTGTGAATGCCAATGGAGATGCAGGGCTGGAGCTGCTGAGTCTGATTTATACAGTAAACAGAGAGGAAGGTAAGTTGCTGATGGTGGGAATTGGGTAGCCTTTCTTGGGAAAGGATGAGGTAGTGTTTGCAGCTAATAGTGGTTGGCTAGGGGGTGTTTTGTTTTAAGGTGTTAGTCCTCATGTATTAGTTTGGTTTTTTGGTACACATGTGAGGCTGTTGCTAATGAAAGGTAAAAGCATCTTGTAATTGTCTCTCCACTTCTGGTATTTCAATGGTATTACATGTCATTTTAGTATAAACACCACAGCTACTGACACTGAGAGCAGACTGTAAGTGTAATCAATTATCTGGAGATATTCAAGACCCGTCTGGACACCTACCTGTGCAACCTGCTCTAGGGAACCTGCTTTGGCAGGGGGGGTGGACTCGATGATCTTTGGAGGTCCCTTCCAAACCCTGCAATTCTGTGATTCTGTGATGTTGTCTAAAGACCTGCAGACTAAAGACCGGTATGATAGAGGTGCTGGGAAAGGGTCGGGGCTTGGTGTCCATGCAGAAATTCAGATATTGCAGCACTGCAGGCATAACTGCTGAGATCTTAGGCTATGCCTCACAAGGTGAGAGGACATGCATTAGCATGTTTAGTTCACATCACTGAGGGTTCTTAACTGTGTCACTGAGGGTTCTTAACTGTGATCCATAACTAGATCTGTTGCTTTTTCTCAAAAATTCAGATGGAGAAAAGCATCTTTTTGTTCAGTTGGTGAACAGAGCAGTTACTTAGGAGTTACTTTAAAGTTCAATTCTGCCCAAAGGAAATCAGGAGCCTGACTTAGGAGAACAAATCCTGATGAGGAAGAAGCCAGGTTTCTCAGATGCTGCTGGGCATTGAAGGGTTTTCCGTAATTGTGCCCTTGCCTCTCTGGAAAAGAACCTTTTGGCCTTAGGTGTTAGACCAGGCAACAAGGACAGAGCTGTGAGGAACTCTCTAATTAGCATGTTAATGTTTCTGCGTTTTTCTGACCGAACTTCAGGGACAGATATCTCCAGACTGCTTACAGCTGCTTATGAAAGCTCAGTAGGCATCCCACAAACTGCCTTTCCCCTTTGCTCAGGTCTTTGCCAGCCTCGTACCCCAGGAACCGTAGGAGCAGAACCTTTCTCAGCTAAAATTCGCTACACGGGTCCAGATGATCCAGACCATCCCAATTTGATCCGACTGACAATCACAATGCCCCACGTGGATGGTAAGCATCAAGTGGTGAGAGTAACCACTTCAGTAGCACGTGCTGCTTTGGACTTTTCCTCTCTCACAGGTTTGTCTCCACAATTATTCAGAACAACTTGTCAATTGCAAGGTTAGTGTATGGATGCAATATTTGTCATCTTTAGCACCTATATTGCCAGGCTTCAGGTCTAAAAGTATGAATACTTCATTTGCTCTTTCCCATTCAGGCTGTTAATGGGTCGTGTGATATTTGTGTTTTAGGAATGCTGCCAGTTATCTCCACGCGCCCCTTATCCAACTTTGAGCTAACGCTTAGCCCAGACGGCACTCGTGTGGGACACCACAAGTGCTCCAACCTACTGGACTATAATGAGATCCAGACCAAATATGGATTTATTACAGAGGAAACGAGGAACCCCAAAGTGATAGGAAAAACATCACCTTACCATTACAGCACTGCTCTGCGATCTGCCAAAACCTTGCGTTTCTACCAGCACCTCAACCTTGAGTCTTGCCTTTGGGAGTTCAACAGCTACTACAACATGTCTGAGCTTCTGACGGACTGTGGTGGCTCCACTAGCACAAATGGACAGGTACAGGGTGCTGAAGTGCCTTCCTCTCTTGGTGGGAAGCTTTGGAAACACAAGTCCAACAGGAAGCCTTACTAAGGATTGCATGAGAAAGGACTTAGTCACTGTGCAGGCAGTTTGATACGTGTTCGCCTAGCACAAAGGTTTTTAGAAGTACAGATTTGTTCCTTTGCACTGTAGTTCTGTAATTCCAAGGTAAAACAAAATATTAGTCATTATTTTTTGAGAGATACAAATGCTGTTATGTTAAATTGGCAAATACTTGGGGATGCTACCAAGTGGGGTGGTTTGCAGCATGTGAAATAACAGTGATTTTTGTAAGGGATGAAAAATGTTAACGTGCAGGGTTTTTGCTGAAGTTTAAAGGGTGCAGTTCATGAAGATACAAGGTTGGTAGTGAAAGTTGTTTGTTGGGTTTTTTTTTTTTTTCAGTTTGCATTCAGTAACTGGGTACCTCAATGTTTTTCAGGTCTTAAATTTGGTGCAGTCGTATGTAACTCTGCGAGTGCCTGTCTACGTCTCCTATGTCTTCCACTCCCCTGCTGCCACTGGTGGCTGGCAACATTTTGATTTGCAGTCTGAACTGAGGCTCACCTTTGTATATGACACGGCCATCCTGTGGGAAGATGGGATAAGCAGCCTTCCGGAATCAGAGCTCCAAGGTAAGCTGTTCAGGTGCCATTATTTCTAAATGCCATACTAGTCAGCGTTCTGATGATGGGAGACATGATCAATAACTTGAAGCTTTTTAGCCATGAGAGTCTCAAAAGCAGGAGTGGCATGCTGACTCCTCAGTTAAAGCACCCACCCAAAGGACAGTTGTTATGTTTGCAGTGTCATGTATTACTAAGCTAAATGTTTTCAATCTTCCCTCAACTGCATGCAGCTTTTAATCTATAAGAAACGAGATACATTAATGCACAGCCCCACTCTAAAGCAGCTGTTCCTATGAAGAGACAGACTCCAGTGCTGAATTTGTACACAGTTACTGGGCAATGGAAGCACTTGCCTAGCCCTGTGTAGGGGAAGTGCCTGCAAAAGGGACCTTACTAGAGTGAGCAGCCTCAGTGTCCGAGAAACAAAATATCCCAGACTCCTCCTTTCTCCTGCCTACACTCTGGTATATCAGCAGGTGAGTTGCTTCAGGTGGGTCTGGTCTTACATCAGAAAGATGGAGAAAAATAAATAATCTGCTTAGTGGACTGAGCCATTAGCAGATATAACTGAATGTACTTCAGAAGCCTGTGGGTTCAGAGACCTGTCTCAAAACAGTGTGACAGGGTTTAATATCTGTGGAGAGCAGCAGGGTTTAGGTAAGTGTTTTAGATCTCCAGATGCAGAACATACATGAAAAGCCTTCCTTTAAAAATGCACTCAGGGAACGTTGGTGGTAAAATCATTGGCCTTTTGCCTCCCTAGGCTCCCTCTATCCCACAAGTATGTGGATCAGTGATGAAGGGCGACTAGTAGTGACCTTCCAAACAGAGATTCGTTTCTGGGGGCAGCTGGTAATGTTCCACCCAGGTGCGTACCCAACCTCTGTGCCTCTGCTAGCCAGAGTATCTGTAGTGCTGTGTGCCCGGCAGAGGGGAAAGGTGTCTCACAGTAAGGGGTCTGTCCCAGGGCAGATGGGATTCAGTAACCGAGGCATTTCCTTTTCTGAGGTGGAAGTCTTGCTTCTTTGTTTTGTGTGCTCATTTTATATCATGCCAGGCAACACTATTACTTATGGAAAATTATAATTTTCCTTTTATTCTTTCAGGAACATCTCTGGTTTCGATGGTAATCTCTGCTGACCACCCCAGCCTCACGTTTGCACTCAGTCTTTTACGAAGCAAGCCGGCCTTCCACCAGCCCGTGCAGCAGTGGAGTTTTATCTCCGACTTTTCTGTGAGTTTGCATTCAGACTTGAATTTAGGGAACCAAAGAGAATGTCAGTTTTTAACACATTTTCCATGCAGTCATCATCACCATAAGATTGGTGAGCATCATCTCATTTGGATGCATTTGAGTATTTTTATTGCGTGAAGAATAGTCAGAATCCTGGGTGTCCCTTGGAGAGGGACAGAGACCTGACCCCGTGCTCCCGCTAGACATTCACTGAGCAGACCAGTGCTGGAGCTGGGGCCTGTTTTGAAGAATCTGCCTTAATGCTTGCTCCCTTGGCATTGCCAGGAAACTGTGACCCAGGATTGCTGCTGCTGTTGGGAGAAGCTGGTTTTTTTTTTCCTGCATGTGGCAGAGGTGCTTAGCTCCTGCAGAGTTCAGGAGTCAGTGGGAACTACTTTGGCCCCAAAGCCTCTGCCTCTAATGGGGCAGGAGAGTCTTGCCTAAAAGTGTCTTGTTTCTGTGAGAGGGGAACATCCCAGTTAGTTTGTGCTGAGCTGGCAGGGAAGGAGCCGTTTCCCTTCACTAAATCCAGCCTAAACCATCTTTCCCTCAGGGAGATTTAGTATGCTATATTGTAAACAGCAATGGCCACATTTGTGAAAGTGTTTCGGAGGCCTCTGGGAATTCCACTTCCCCTCAGGGGTAATGTGATCTGAAAAAGCAATTGTTTGGAGACTGGGGGGAAACGCTCATTTCTGTAAACTTTTTTCAGGTAAGAGATTACTCAGGGACTTACACTGTGACATTGATCCCCTGCACTGCTGTGCCTGGTCAGCAATATGCCCTTCCTGTTGTCTGCAACCCACGGAACCCAATTGCATTCGATCTGGACATCAGGTTCCAACAGGTACACGCTCTTACTTAGGACTTGCACATTTTTATGTGGAGCCTCATGGGCAGAACCAACCAAAGGCAAAATCAGGCTGAAATGCCTGGATCAGAGTTGAAACCACTCAGAGAGGTGTTCTGGCATAGGCCATCCAGTACCCACCATCAAGAGGGTCAGTCGTGAAGTATTCCAGGTGGCTGCAGAAGGACTTGTACAGTGCTTGTAGATTGCTCTAGATCTCATCTTCTTGGATGAGATAAAATGTAATTGAGAGTAAATGAATTTTTTTTCTTCCGGCGTTAAAAATCTTATTTTCCCATTTATTTAGACCAGCCTATTACCTAATGCTGTGCAGCTATTTTTCAGGAAGGCAGGGGGATGAAAGGGGAAGGAATTTTACTTCTCAGTGAGACTGTTTTAAAAAATAACTTGTCCTGAAGTTGATTTTTAAAACTGAGATTCAGTGTCATAGAATTGCATCTAGAGAGTCTTTTTCTGAAGCAGTGGGAAACACTTTGTTCAGTGTTCGTGCAGCTTTGTGGCAACTTTCCTGCACATATATAAAAAAGCAGTGCACTGAGAAGCAGTAACTTACTCGTGTAGGCTGCTAAAGACCAGATTTTCTGTTGCAGTTAGCTTGAGAAATGACTTGAATGGCATTTGGAGACCAAGAGCTCTGAAGCTGAGACTTAACTTTCAGTAAACACACCAAACTTTTTAAAACCTCTTTGTACAGCACTGTATCCTTTGGTCAACATATTAGAAAATGACCTGATTCCTCCCTCCCCCCCCAAGTACTGGATACTCCAGAGGACTTGTCAGAACCATTCAGCCCTTCTGACCATTAGAGCTGCTCTTTAGCCTTCTGCTTCGTTACCTAGTTGAGCAGCAAGCAGAGACAACTGTTACATGCAAATTAGCTGAATGTCTCTGTCTTGCTTGCTCAAAGAATTGGTGCTGAGATTGGAGAGTCTTTCAGTCTTCCTGCTGCCACCTTGTAACACAGACAGGACAGTGTGCTGTGCCCGAAGGGGAAAATGACTGGGTGAAGAAGGAAATGGCTGGAGTTGTGGTGGCATTTGCATATCAATTTAATTATGTGCTTCTGGTATATAATGGTCACACTGCTGTGACTATCGCCCTGAGATGCTGCATTTATTTATTGTGGTCAACAAGGTTAAATACTGTGTGAGACAGTTTGGTTCTTTACCTTATTTTTGTGTCAGAGAGCTGTTTGCTTTCTGTTCCACTTGACATGTCCCTGCTTGTGATGGTGGTATCCCACTTGTGGTGGGATTTCACAGTGCTCCAGAGTGCCAGACCCATGGCCCAGTGCCAGCTTCCTCCATCCAAATGCGCTGGACTCCTGCAGCCACAAGATCTTTGTGGTGGGGAACGCAGAGAGGTGGTGACTGGGAATGTCCCACCATCACACGGGTTCAACCAACTGGTAGGGCAGGTCCCATGTTGTCTCCAGTTGCAGGCCACTGGCTGGGTTGCTTTTGTGGGCAAGTTGCAGGCAGCTTCTAGGTTACAAGCAGAACATGCACGGTGCAGCCAGGGGTGAGGAGGGGCAGATGAGGTTTCCCATCCTCTGCTTGTTGGTTTGAGTATGGGATTTGTTGTCTAGAGTAGAGGAAATGAGTTAGCGTTGTGCTAGGTTATGGTCCTAATCTGCTTTTATTGGCCTCTTGCCCACAGCCCTGTTGTCCCGTAATTTTTGCAAGTGTCACTGATTAATTACATTGCTGTCCTGTATCTTGAAGAAACAAGTATCTCTTGCTGTTTTACTTGTTGACATTGAAGTAAAGCACTACAGTTGTGTGTTTTAATGACTCATGGTGAGAAGCCCAACCAGAGGTTTGTGTCTGTATGCAGGAAGGATTCTTACAAATGCTGTGTCCTACTGAAAGGTTTGATCAGCACATCACTACCATGGCAATGGCATACAATGGTCATTGTAAAGCTGTAAGTAAGGAATTTTTTGAATCATTAATTTCACTTTTCCCCACAGGTCAGTGACCCAGTGGCAGCAGAATTCAGATTTAACACTCAAATGTTTCTGCTGTCCAAAGAGGAGCTTTGGATATCTGACGGGTCAATGGGATTTGATGAAGGAGCTGACGTAGCCTTTACCAAAGGTAAAGTCAGCTGTACATTCAGCATGTTACAAAAGCTAAAACAGAACCACTTTCAATAGGTGCTGAATATATATTTCACCAGTTTTAGCACCACTACACGGTCTGCATATTTCCACTGCAGAAAAGTAAAATACAAAAGCACTAAAATACATCATAAAATATGATGTAATTCAGCGTAATTGAAACAGGCTTTGGATCAGTTCATGGCCTGTGAGAGGAAAAGCATTCCAAAGGTAGGAGCAGCATTTTGGTACGTATGTCTGAAGTTGCAGTTCTGAAAGCTCTTGCTCAGTGACTGCATAATGGCATATTCCCCTGGCTGTGGTATTTCATTTTGAAGTTGCCCACACTAGAACTTTTTGTCCCATTTTGAGGAGGCTGTGTAGAGTGCTTAGGTTACTCTAGCCAGAAGTGCAGGAATTGAATACGTGTACACCTGAAGCTGGGCCATGCAGCTGTTAGCTGTGTGGGCTGGATGCAGGATAGTTGCAGATGGCTTCAGCCAAGCAGCTTGGACTCATTCTACAGTTTGATTTTTCACTTCTGGCCCAGGGCTCTTGCAGATTGCACCCACTTGCTGATGGGAGCTGTTATCAGGTTCCGGGGGAACTTCTGGTAAGGGCAGTATTGGACCAGAAATAATTTTGGGTTTAATTGTTCCCTTGAGTTAGCTATCAGTCCAAAATCCAAATGTCCCGTTAAGAACTTTATTTTGCTTGATATAATGCTATCAAGTTGGATTGTTTCTTATGTGTGAATATGGGTTGCCCTCTAGTGAAGAGAATGGAAAGGCTTGCTTCACAAAAGAGCTGTCTGTGCTGTTAAGAGCTGCACTCCAGTATGAATTATAACAGAAAATAAGAATAAGGCCCATGATAAAGTAGTAGTTACAGCCATGGAACAGCTTGTGTTCACACACAGGAGAAGTACTGTCCTGAGAATTTTTAATAAAAATGGTTTGATAATAACTTGATTTAATAGTTTTAAATTGACTAGTGTGATGTATTTATCTGTTTTACCAGAATCTGAAATCTATGTCCGAGTGATGATTGATCCAGTTCAGAATCTCGGTGGCTCCTTCACCTGCAACATCGAAAAGGTGTTCCTTTGCACTGGAGTTGATGAGTACGTGCCCAGTACAGCCCAGACAGTTGGGAATATGGATGCTTGGCTGACTCACCCTCCCTCTTGTACAGACTCAAGTTCCTGGTACGTAAGAAAAAAAAGATTAACAGGGGCATGCATCTTTAGATCCCTGATTTCCACATCCATCTGGAAATGCTAACTTGCTTCCTTTAGGATAAAGCTCAACCTGAGACACAAGCGAGAGCCTTTGGAAAACTGGAGTTTCATGCTATGCTAGCAGCTGATCATGCTGATGCTCTTCCTCTAGTAAGCCAGCCTGGTTCTGATGGTTTCAGCCTGTCATCTGCCCCACTCTTCCAGGTAAGTTGTCTGAAAAGTGTATCTGAGAACGTCTTTCATACTGAAAGACAATGAAGGTGCAGAACAGAGCATGGGCCCTACATGAGTCAGGGACAGACTTAAGCAACACATTTGCTTTGTTCCCTCGCCCTAACAGTGTCGAAGCACTGACAGCATTGCTTTGTGACCATGAGCTACCCTGCCGCAGCCTTGCTCTTATGGCAGACTTCACATTCCTGAAGCCTTGCTTCAGGACTTTCAGGACTTTTTCAGGTCCCCTGAAGTGGGGACATTTCTTGCCCAAAGACTACTGTTTTGTTAGGAAAGTGCCACAGTCTCTCTGCATTAACACTAAAGAGAAACAGGCTCTCTTAGAACACAGTTTATCTGCCTGACCTACTTCAGCAGTCTGCATTAAGAGAAGATTAATCCTATCTCCGAAGCCTGTTTCTCCTGTTGGCTTTAATTAGACATATTTGGCAGCAGACTTGGGACACCTGTCTGGATGAATCCAATACCTGGTGTTTTCCAGCTCATACTAAGTGTGCTTGGGGGAGGGTTGTTCTGGTTTGCTGGGGTTTTATTTGGTTGTGGGTTTTTTTAGGTAGCAGCTGCCCAAGAAAGGTACATTCAGGCTATTTACACAGTCTAATCGAAGGAAAACGCACGCAGGCAGAATCGCCAAGGAAGAATTGACTACAGCCATGAGTTGTCCTCTGCCGAAGGCAGAGTTAGCGCCACAGCCTTTAAACGCAGCAGAAGAGCCAACCCAGAGCCTCCGGTCTTCGTGCAGGACATTGGAGCAGATAACACCAGTGGCACAAATATTCAACATATTGTACTTGACCGTTCTGACAAAGCTGTCGACATCCAGAGAGACCTTTCAGCTGGCCCACCACATCACAGGCCCGTTCTGGAAGTCCCAAGCAGGGGTTCTGGAAACAGTACTGTACCTGTTGCTGGGGGCTTGGCAGGAGTGCTGATTCTTACCTGCATGGTGGGTGTAACTGTTTTTTTCTTGAAACAGAGGAAACAGTACTCTGCTGGGAAAAGCAAGGCGCCCACCAGCCACTCCAGTGGCAGTGACACTATGGCGGTAGGACACAGCAGCTCAAACAACTCAGAAGTCTAGCCCATTTCCCAGGGACTGGTCTTTTAACATGTCATTTCACCAAAAAGCAGACTTGGGTCTAGCTCTTGGCTGGATCCCTTGCACAGACAAGCAGCTGCTCCAGTTCTAATGGTGGTCAGGGACTTGTAACATATAGCTACTTCTGCCTGGTGGGGGTTCAGGTGGGAGCAACTGACAGAACTCACACTAGTACTGCGAGACAAGTTGGTGCTTTTTCCCTTTAAACCTAATTTTTCTGTAGTGTTTTGAATGTGTGCAGTTGTTAAGGTGTCTCATACCCACCAACGAAAGGTTGGAGCTTCAGAGGCTGGTTTTGGTAACATGTACAGTACCTAGCTTTTGAGAACTGTTTTTTGTTTCTTGGGGGTTGGTTGTTATGTGGTTTATTTTGTGTTTTTAAAAGTAATTATTGCTGGGAAAGGACAAAGATAGTAGTGTTAGAATGGCAGCTAAGTAGTAGATGAATGTGCACTTTTAAATGTGATACCACCAGCATTGCCTCAAATTTTAGTGAGGACCTCAGTCATCTGGACAGCAGTGGGAGACTCACACAGGTAAGGGCAGGTATCTGTAAGGAGAGCATTGTATGTGAGCAGAGGGGATTACAGCTACATTGTACAGACACATTAGAAAGAAAAGGGTATGTATGTTAATGTATACGTGCTGGCATCACATGCTTTCAAACACGATTCTAGTACTCCAACCAACCAGTACTCATGACCATGTTCCTGTGTTGTACAATAATTGCCTACAGCCTTTGCTTGATCAAAATCCAGGCAAGTACTCCTAAAAGGTTGCTTATTTTGCCAGATGGCACTGGGGTTACACACACCAGTATCATACAGCAAACACTCTGTTTTTCACTTCCACTTGCAAGAAAATTAATTTTCTATGAGTAGAATCCTGTTTGGGAGTCAGGTTTAGCGCCTGTCCCTTGCTGCACACTGGCACATGAGACTTGTGAGCACAGCTGTTTGAGAGAAGGGGGAGTTACAGGGTGTTAACAGTCTCTTCTGACTTGGTGCAGTTTGTTTGCCACGAAAAAAGATTTTACCAGCCTTAGGCCCTTCTAACCAAGCACAGGCTGCAGCGTGACTGACTTACCTTGCTCCAGCATGGATGGTAAGCAGGAAAATGTTACCATTTTGTTCATGTGTGTATGTACATTGATCACAAGTTCTTGAGGTAAACACCCAGCCTTTCCACTAAGGATCAGAGTATACTTGTGTGGTAAAATTAAACTCAGTAAGGGGGAAGGCCCAAGACACAGAACTTCCAGAAATGGGGTTTGATTGGTGGTGGCTTGTAACAAGAAAACACAACTCAATAGTTCTATCAGTCACAATGACTGTTAAGAGGAAAAAACAACAACTTGGGGGATGTTTAAATAAACAAGTATTCAAAAGGAAATATTACTGAAAAAAAAGTCACAGGAAACTTTATTTAATAAATGAAGCCTATTTATTACTTCAAAGTGTTAATGGTAAAAAAAATTCAGCACAGCTGTTGCATTTAAAAAAGTGAAACTACATTAAGTACTATGTTTCTAGTTCAGTAAACAGATGAACCCGATGTCCTTTAATGACATATATTTGAGCATTATACAGTACATCTTATGAAGACCCGTAAATTAAACAACTACTTTTAAAATTTGTTGATTAGAAGAATTCTGCATTCACAGCTTTAGCTTCTTTTTCCTTCCACGACCATCAGGAGTACCATCCATTTTACGCTTCTGTGCCTGTAAGGTAAGTGTTTAATAAGTTACTGTGATACAAAGAGATGGTAACCATGCAATGCGTTTCACATCAGAGCAGAGGGAGATTATTTACACCCTGGCAGCTTTAAAAATGGGATAAATTGTAAGTGTTGTAATCTGGCAAATAGGCACATCCCTCTCCAGCTAGCCACTGTTTTGTATGCTTCCCATTCTGGAGGAGTACAATTTCAGATAGGTAAAAGCATACAGAAGGTAAAACAGATAGGTAATAAGCCATATAACTATGGATGTTATGAAATGGTACTTCCCATTTATGAACTGGTATTTCTAAATACCCGCTTAATTATTCTGTGAACAATTTTAAGAAACCTAAACTGTTGGGTTTGGTACAGCAGCTCTAGGCAACAACCACCTGAACAAACAGCTCTACCCCTTTTGTTGCATGAAGTTGGTACGTGCTGTACAGGAGAGGCCTGCAGGTTTAGCCGTACTTTAAATTTAGAACTCAAGCTTATTTTCCTTTATTTGACAGGCACATCTTTACAAGCCTAATGACAAAGTGAACTTAAAAACCATCTCTTAACACAGCCCTGCAAGGCTTTTTGTTGTTGTTTTCAAGTGAAAGTTGAAATAGCCTTTAAAATAGTCTTTTAAAATCCTACCGATGATGGTTTTGGTCCACGTTTCTTTTTTTCTGCCTTTTCTTTTTCTTCCAGTTCCATGTTTTCTCTTTCAATCAGGGTGATTAAAGTATTGCATCTCCTTTGCAGCTCCTAAATTGGACAACATATTCACTCACTACATTAGATAGCCACTTAATGTAAAAATCACAGTAAGTAGGTGAAGTCTTTTACTCTTTGCAGAGCGCAAAAGGAATGTAGTATTTTTTATAATTACTGGCTGGTTTCACTAGAACAGACATGATTGCAGATGTCTGGTTTTTAAAATATGTTTGTATTTAACTCAAATTCATGTTATGGTACCTTGGCATTTTGACTTCCCTCCCAAAAAAACTTATTAGCTTACAGCATTTGCCACCCACTACAGCTGTTAATGAGTCTGTGAAAATGTAATGTATTGTTCAAGCTGTTGGATTAGCCTGGTGTATAACCGTGGTCATAGGTGTTTATGGACTGAAAGAAGAGGAGACTGCTACATACCATTGCTGTTCTGGACTTGAGAAACCAGTCAAATCTGAATTGTGGGGAGTTTCGGATACACTGTCTCAATTCATCATAGACGTTTTCTTTATCAAACCCCAGCTTGTGAAGCATACAGATTAGAAAGCGATCCTCCTCTTCAGTGTAGTTCTTCCCTTTGTTCGTTCCATAAGATATTCTGAGCTGGTGGAAAGGGGCTTTGTATCTGCCAATCTGAACAAAACAAAATCAAATATTTCAGAATGAGCATGGAACTGTTTGACATGAAAGCAGTATGCGAAGCCAGGCAGGTGAACTATAGCAAGATGGAAATCTGTTATGATCTCTGGTGCTAAGTCACCCCACGTGAGGGACTGCAGGTTCTAGATCCTGCATTTACCAAACCCATTGACTCTTGTCTGTGATCATTTGATTAAGGGCTGACTGCAGACCTGCCACGACATCTAAAAATAGGGGAGGTCTGCCTGGCTGCAAATGGCAGCGATTCTTTGCAACATGCAAATCCTCAGGAACGGTCAAACTCTGACTAAGGGTAAAAAGGCACATGAGCCCGTAGCACATGGTGCTGCTGCTGCGCTCCAGTTAATGGAGTCAGGCCTGTTCTTTCCTAGAAGAGATAACTAGTCAAACCTGAATGGGGATGAGCATGGACAGACAAAATTTTGATACACTATCCATCCTAATTCATGACAAATCCGGTCACTGCCAAACCCTGGCTGGGAAAAACTTGGTCAGAATGAAAGCCACTGCTGCTTGGTAAGTCTTCCCTTTTATGTGCATGCTCTGACCAGACATGTAGCAGTTTCAGTTACATGGTTCCAGAAGAAACTCTGCTTCTTCAAAAAGCATGTGGTTAGTGGCAGTGTGTTATATAGCCTGGCATAAAGGTGGTTGTTACCAAAAACAGGTTAGGCCTTGACTTAAGTTATCAGCACCACCACTATCAGCCAGGACAGCGCTTCTATAGAATATGAAAGCTAATAGGATTTAACTGCTGAGGAGTATGCAAAAGAGGCAAACACCCTCTCTGCCATGCTGTCTTTGTGCAGGAGTAATACTGGCCAGCCACTGTGTCCTGTACATCATCTCACTGACACAGGGAAATACAGGAAGGAAGGAATTCAAAGATACCTTTGTATCAAGAGCTTTTTTTATGCTGATTCGTCTCTGAATCCTGGCTTCTCCTCTTTCTATCTGAGCCATTATCTTCTCTATGTCTTGGAGCTCATTGCATCTTTCCCAGAACACAGCTAAAAAAAGAACAATTGGTTATTGTGCACCTTAAACATTAGGGTTGTTTTATCCTAAAGATGTTACTTCCTTTTACCAGAACTTACTGCTGTGTAAAACTAAGCCTGCTGTTACCTGACAGGGAGCCTTCACTTCCTGATAGCATGTACTGCTGGATTACAAATGCTATTTTTAAGGGATACATGCAGGAATCCTCATCTTAAATGAGGTGCAACGCAAGCCAGAAAGGTTTTGTTAGCCCATCTCCTCAAAGAAAAAAGCTTCTTGAAATGGAAACTGCAAGACTTTACAGAGGGAAGCAGGAGGGCAACTGAGTGGTGAAAGAGCAAGTGGCAATTAGGTGTTTAAATAATTTTAAAACAATTTTCCCATGTGTAACCTACTGTGTACCTTTAGAAACCCACGATGTTGCAGCTGCGCTACAGTAGAAAACATCCCTGAGCAGACATAACCAAGTGGACATAGGTTACAGAAACCAATGGCTGTTATATGTTCAGTCACGAGGAAAGGCTGAGTGAGCTGGGGCTTTTAAGCCTTAAGAAGACTGAAAAGGGATCTGATCAATGTTTATAAGTATTTGAAGTGCAAGAGACAAAGGGAGATGGCCGACCTCTTTCCAGTGGCTTGTGGGGAGAGGACAAGGAGCAGTAGTCACAAGTTGGACCACAGGAGATTCTGCACCAATGTGCAGAAGAACTTCTTCACTGTGAGGGTGACAGAGCACTGGAACAGGCTGCCCAGGGGGGTTGTGGAGTCTCCTTCTCTGGAGATATTCAAGACCAGTTTGGACACCTACCTGTGCGACCTGCTCTAGGGAACCTGCTTTGGCAGGGGGGTTGGACCTGATGATCTCTGGAGGTCCCCTCCAATTCTGCGATTCTGTGAAAACATTTGCTGTATCCCACTCTCAATGATGGAATAAAAGACTAGGGGTTGCTGAATGCAAGGAAAAGTGAAGTCTCTCCATGGTTTCTCAGCATTTCCTTTGCAAAAATAACCAGGCATTACAGACAGCACTACTCTGCTACATAGGATTTAGAATATACTGATGTTGGTCAGCAATAGTTTGCATGCACCATATTAGCAGAGCTATAATTACTCAGGGGCTAAACATGGTAAAATCTGCATCAGCAGATCCCAAATCCAACAGAACAATTCTACCCTAAGTCTTAGAGAGTCATGTAAGAAAGGCTCACAAGGCAGATGTTCCCATGTTTGCAGGCACTTCCAACTAGGAAGCCAGCACTAGGCTTGAGCTCACAGCACTGGCTACTTAGTGTACGTTACCTGAATACTCAATGACTTCCTCTGGGGTTTTTCCTTCTACTTCTCGTGCTATATTTTCGATGTCATCACGGCCCCACTTTTCGTTTGCTTTGATGAACTGGTTAAAATCTCTCTTATTCCAGTTGGTGAATCCCTTTATAGCAATCACAAGGAAACATTGCACAGAAGTTCAGGATTTGTCTATCTCCACATTTCTTTAAATTACCTGCAACACTTCCATCCTTCCAGCAGCATTAAACCTCTGCTTTCACTGCAGTTCAATGGTAGCAGAAAACTACTTTTGTACTGCAGTCACGCCATCTAAACGCTGCATGATGAGTAGCACCAGTTCTCCAACTGCCTGCTAGTTTTGGACACATCTCCAACTCATAAATTAATCCCTCCTACTAGTAGTCTCTGAAATAGAACAAGAGATCCTTTTTTGACAAGAAAAAAATATCCCTTGGGGGAAGCAGATAGCCTCTATGCTGGTTTTGTGTGCCAGGTTCCGCAGAGGCACCATCAGACATTTCCCCAAGCCACCCTCCTCCTGAAGGTCTAATGCTACCTTTGAGAATAAGCCGTAGGGACAGAACCAGTGCTGCTGAAGCTATCCGCTGCCACATCAAGCCAATCTCATACCAGCAGTAACTTTTACAAGGAGTTGGTAGTAAAACACTCATCCAGCCCTGTGAGGATTCAGCCACAACCATCTGACAGGTTTAACAGGGCACTGTTCCAGTGTGTTACCACTTGAGCAAGAGCTCGTCCTGTAAACCTGCTCCAAAAACACTCAAACAAGGTGTGACAGGCATTAACCTGCTTTAAATGCACATACTACCTGATTATATAATGATGCAACTCCTACCCTCTTAAAGATAGCGATGCTCTCCACTGCTAGTCAGAGCTTAGGAAAGCTGACCATTCATCCTCCAAGTTTCACTTCCCCACGGGAGTGATGTGTCTGCAGAAGATATGCCTTAAATAACGTGGAACGCCACACATTCAGCTCTGCGGGTAGTCTGCCTGCTCCCACAGCTGAGGAAATGCGTCACACTCTGCCAGTCAAACCTGGCTTGTCACTGACACTGGGATAGCTCCTACTCTTCAGGCTTAAAACAAACAGCCCCTAGACCAGATTCTGTAGACTCTGGGTATGCTAATTTGGTGCCCGGGCCCCCAGCCCACTAAATGCTAAACCTGAATCTGCAGCTGTATAACTATGGGGTCTGTGCTCTGACCGTGCAGTGTTCCTGTCACCCTGTAAAACACAGAGCACACTTCAGCTGACTGCATGTCTGCTGAAGCCCTGACTGTACCTGGGTTAGAAGCTTCTCTTTTTCTTCTAGCTCTTCATCATTAAGAGGTTCAGCCTCATCAATCTTCAGTTGCTCTTCCTTTTGTGCTTGGGCTGCATTTGGCAGGTCAGGATTACGAGGTACCTGAAAGGTTTTGCATTTTATGAGATCTGATTAATTTTTCACAGGTAATTGCTAACTGTCACTTTCCGTTCTATTTCTGTAACTTAACAGTTTGTTCAACTCAATGTGTTTTATTTCACTGGAGTCAGTGTGCAAGGCAGGACAAGTAAGTACATATTCTTGCAGTAACCTGCAATGTATAAATTCTGCCACTACCTTGTACCCAATGGTCTTCCTGTAGTAGAGAATCTCTTTTTCCAATAGTTCAAACAGGCGTGGAGGAAAGAACTGAAAATCCTGTACATTTGGCTGTTTTGGGGGCCGCGGTGCCTGAAATAGAAGACAAAGTTTGCATTTAACTCCCTTTTGCATCCAGAATCTGTTTGCCTGTAAGAACAAATTTCAGCTTACAAGGAAAAACATCGCCAAAAAAAACTTTCCTCTTAGAAAAATGCATTGCCTTAACTAAAGAAGACGAAAAAGAGGCCACAGCATGCAAGAGACAGCTAAGACATGAAGAACACTAAAAGTAAAAGACCTGTGAGGAAAGGGGAGAGGGTCTTTTAGGAGGAGGAGGCGGCAGCTGGGGAAAGTCACACTTGCTCAAAGTTCAGGTATTCGGAGCAGCAATAAGGGAATCTTCCACAGCTAAGGAAGACTCACAACTGCCTAAATAACAGTAAGACAGGAAACAACTTGCTACTATCCTGCAAACATCTCTCAAGTTTCAGCTTGCTCTTACTTTTCTCTCACAGAAGTCTGACTCAAGCTCTTTTTGGATTTTTTTGAATTCAAGCTGCATCCCCAGTTTCTAACAGGGAACGGTGCTTTTTTTACGAATTAATACAAATTTTACGCTTTCAGCTTGAACTGGTTATTGTGAATTTTTGAACATTTTATTATTTATAAGAAAGCCACCTTACCTTGGGTGCTTTCGGTTCACTGACTCGAAGGGCCTCTCTGAAGTAAGCATCCACAGCATAATTGGCTTTTCTTTCCCGTTTAGGTGGTTCAATCCACTCTGTAAATGCCATCTATAAAACCAAATCCCACCGTGCCAAAAATATTTAGATTAAGGCTTACAAAATATTCAGACCAGCTACAGGTGTTATATAAAACTAGCTCTACATCATTAAACAATACTTCTAAACTACTTTTATAGATCACACTGTATATTAACCCACACTTAAGTAAGGAGCGGATGAATACTTAACGTTCAAACCTTAACATTACCTTCTGTTTTTCTCTGTAGTCTTCTCCTTCAAAATTGTACACACTGGACTCCGTGTCCATTGTAAAATTCCTGAGTGAGCTTTCACCCATCTTTGAAAGTTTCTCATTCATTTCCGCAGTCTTGGGTGGGATTTGCAATGGGGCAAAGAAAACAACAGTAGCAATTTTGAAAGGTATTTCATAATAAACCATTTACAGCAGCAGCAAACCCAAGCGTGTTTTAGCAAGAGGAAAACCTGCGATAGTGACTCCCACCCTCTGCAGCTGACATTCAGGTAATCAACAAGGGATATACCATCTTGTCATCAAAGTCAGGTCTATAAGTATAAGCTTACAAAGTCAGGCTTTCAATCTTATTCTTGAACTTTCTCTCACCTTCTTTGCTCCCCTTTCCAAAATGTGATCAATATCTTCATCTGTGATCTCACTCTCTTTTGAGGCAAACACATGCGTTGCTCCATGTCGAATCATTTGCAGCATTTCATCCTTCCCGAGTTTATTCAAGTTTTGATCCACCAGTCTTCCTGAAGATAAAAGCACGGGAGGACAGCAACTCAATAAAGCATTTACATTAGGGAGGGAGCACTACATGTCTTATACCTCCCTTGCACTCCCACATTAAGCCATTTCCTTTTCTTTCAGTAGAAAGAATTCCAAATGAAGAAGAAGAAACAAAAATAAAAAAAACAGCTGGTGTTTATGATACACTGATTTCAACAAACATTATGTCGGAAGTGAGGCCTTCTGTATAGCTTGGCTATGGTGGATCTCTTTACAATTTCAGGACTAAATCTTACTGAATCCTTTGTTATTCTCACCAAGTCAACCAAGAAGGTTTCCCTGTCACCACTTCTCCCCATCTACTGCAAAAGGCAAGGCATTAACTTCTCCAATTCAAAGGGGAAGCAGAGTACTTTAAAAATAAGAAGACCCAAACACCCAATCCTGACTATACCCATCTATACTACCATATCTATCTACTATACCTATCTTCCTGACTATACAGACTCATGAGTCTGTATGTATTGCTAGGGAGGTAATCAATCAATCAATCACAAAGTTACTCTTACAGTACAATACATTTTCAAGGGCACCAGGCCTTTTCCCTCTATTGTCAGAGTTCAGCTGAGGCAAGAGCAACATTCCCACTAACTCTTACTAGCTGGTTCTGCCACAGTTTACAAATTGTGAAAAAACAGAGAATCACAACATATATACAAAGTGCCTTCATATACTTGCCTTGCTGGATGACTATGGAATCTAGCCGGAGTTTCATTTCTGCACGTTCCACTATTCTTTCTTCTACTGTATTGTCAGTGATAAACCTGAACACCCGAACAGTCTTTGTTTGGCCAATTCTGTGTGCCCGATCCTAGGGGAAAAAGAAAAACAACCCTGAAGTTGAGTACCTGGTTTCTAGCCTAACTACACACACAGGTTAGTTAAAGCTCCACAGGCATCCAGTTGCCAGGACTGTGTGGGACAGCACAGTTATATCCGTGTTTTAAGGTTTGGTTTTTTTTTTTTTTTTCTCCAACAGTATCAGCACTGAGTAGGTCTCTAGATGTCTGGGGGTTTTGTTCAGACAAGGGAGAGAAGACTGGGTGCTCCTGACCTTACATAACCTTCTGTAAAACTCAAGTAGCCCAGAACTTACTTCTGCACTGAGAAAAAGCTACCTCTTCCAAAACCTGGTCACTTGTGCCATGAGTACTTCCAGAAGAACACAATGCCCCACCTCACTTGCCTTGTAAGTTACTACAGTGGTAGCTGGAGCACTCTCCCTTTATCATTTATGCACTACTTCCATCCTTCTTTTGAACTAATCTTTTACTGCAATCCTGAGAACCTACAGTTCCCAGATTTCACAACGAAAGGCTTGTTTATCCAAAACCACTGGTAGGTTTTAAATGGCTTTACTTTCTGGTGTGGTCAGGCGCATTCTTATCCTGTCCTGAGGTTGGAGATACACGCAAATCTACTTCAGAAAAAGAATTAAAGCTGTTTGCTAGAAGGAGCTTGCTTACTTAGCACCGCCATAACGGCAGGTTTTTAAAGTTTAATTCTGCTTTTCTTTGTCCCTTTTCCAAAATCTTCAGTAAGATCGTGCAAATACATTCATTTCCACTCCCCACAGAAGTAAAAGCTTTATAGTTATGGGAATAACAAGGTAGAGCTTGGTTGGTTGGTTTTGCTTGTTCTATTTTAAACAAAGCAGCCAATTTTCAGTAAATAAATACTACTAAGAGCTCTGTAGTACACAACCAGCATTTCCCCTACATAAAATATTGTGCAGCCCAGATGTGACCAAGGGTTCCTTCCAAACAGTGAGAGCATAACAGAACTGACAGCCTTACAAACACCACAGCTGTGCTAAAGCAGGAAAACCAATAATTTATTTAGGAAATACTACATCATGTCACATAATTATAGGAAAGTTGTGTGAGAAAGAGAAGCAAAAAGAATATAATTTCCATGTCGACACTTACCATAGCTTGAAGGTCTACTTGTGGATTCCAGTCTGAATCATACAGAATTACAACATCAGCAGTAGCCAAGTTGATTCCAAGACCTCCTGCCCGTGTACTCAACATGAATACAAATTTTGAGCTACCAGGTTCATTATATGCATTAATAGATGCCTAAATAAAGAAAAGGAACATGTTGGTTGAAACATGTGCTTTACAAGTACTGTTTGTGCCTAAATGTAATGCTTAAAATTTTAGATACCTGTCTCTCATCATGTGGTGTCTGTCCATCCAGTCTACAATATTCATAGTTCCGCCACATACAGTAATCTTCCAATATATCAAGGACTCTAGTCATCTGACTGAAGATTAGGACTCTTGAACCTGTTTTGGTAAAAGGCTTTCTCAGATTTCTTAAGCTGACACCAATCCCAATGCACTGTCAACCCAACCATACCAGTTTACACTACCAGAAAGGAGAGGAGGGAAGTTCCATGTATTAAGAAGAAAAGCATTGAGAATTTTAGAATCCAGTATTTAACTTGGGGCTGCAGCAGCTGCCATCATCACAGCTGTGCAGGTCCTCACTGCCTACTAGGGTTAAGCCCCAACAACAGCCCTCTTCATGCCCAAGGCTGGGCTCCAGGGCTTGCCCACCTCACTGCAGTTAGGCTCCAGGTAGTGGCAGCTTCTTCTACTTCCTGCTGTGGCCACTATCAAAACGTTCCCAAACACAGCAGGTGATAACACAAACACAAAACCATCAAGGGGTACAAAGAATGAAATTCCCAAGTATTTGGTTTGGATTTAAGATATCAGGAAATAAAGTTCTTAAGGACTTGTCAGTTTACTTACTCAGGGAGAACAACCTCCGAAACCGTAAACGCACAGTAGTTTATGTATATACATACACACAACCACTGCCAACCTGACAGATTTAAGTAAAACACAGACCATTACAAAGCTTCCACTTCTCCTAGTATGAGTTCTCTTGTCCTTTGGACTCAAGGTCTAATAGTGAATTCTCTTTCTTAAATCACCTGATAATAATTTAAGAGCAGACCAACTATAATTGCCATGTCTCAACAAGAAGCTTTATGACAGAAAGAAACCAAGACCAAAGTCACCAGTGAATTCTTTTTCAGTCTTAGCCTTTACCGTTTAGCCTTACATGTTGCCACAGCTGCTCCAGTGATACCTGGTTAGGAAGGACAGGTTACTTCTTTTATATCACCTAAGGCTGAGGTTTGGACTTGGGTTTGTTTTTCAGCAATATCTACTCAGTCATAAATGTTCCTCCACTCCTTCTTCAGCCCAGTCACTTCAGTAGCATGTGCATTAAAATCACGAGTTAAAAATGTATTCCTCAGTCAAAAACTCTGTGGCAACCGAGTTTTACAGTAACATATTCCAGAGCTTTGTTCCACATGTTTCCCCATGTCTCAGTGCCTTAAAAAAATCACTGAAAATCTCTGGTGCTGCTGAAAAATCACACCCAGCAAGAAAGACTGACATTTCACAGAGGATTTGACTTTAACCCTGCATGATTAAATGGTACTTCATGGTAAATCAAAGCAGTGGGTAAGACACCGCATGGCTGTGTTTCAAACAGCTAACAGCACTGAGAAAGCAAGCCTAACGCCCAGGCCAGCCGCTGTGTCTGTGAACTAAATTTAGCCGGGATTAAAAACCCAAACCAAACCAACACTTCATCACAAAGCCATCCCGGACTACACATGTCATTACTTACAAAGGCACTTCACAAACTGGTTTTGTATCAACCCATTAAGGTGCAGCGGTTGACAAGCTGGTATCATGCTAGAAACCAACAGTGATCCTGGCTAAAGCGTGATGGTTTTTGTCCGACATACATGATATACTGGGAATCACCAGTGTTCAGTTTTATCACCACACCAAAGAACTTTTAAACACTGTCACCACCATCGAGCTGCTCACCTTGCTCTTTCAACTTAGGAAGCAGTTTGTCCAGCACTACCATTTTGCCACTGTTGGTGACCAAATGCATGTCTGTGGTGTAGGGTGGACCAGGTTCTGCTCCATCAAAGAGGTATGGATGATTGCAACATTTTCGCAGCTGCATGAGGATATTCAACAGTCTCATTTTGTCCAGCTTCCCGGCCGAATTCAATATATCTATATCCTTCATTAAGATTCTTGTATACCTGCACAACAAAGAGAGAAAAACCTTTAGTAACCCTATTAACAACATTAGCCTTTCTTTCAAAGGTAGCTATAGCCAAGAGCTCCCCCTTCCCCTCATTCTGTCAAGTAACTCTCCCTATTATGCATGGTTTTGTCACCATTGGAGTGTCACAAGGAAATGTGTATGAGTTGGGAGCACACCTGGAGGAGTCAAATCAAGTTCCACACAATAACCAAGTCACAAGCAGCACATACCAGACCCTTAAACACAGTGGAGACAAATAACGTGGTGGCTTACCATTCTCGCTGCATCTTGCTGAGACCCACGTAAATCTTAACTTCCTTCTTTGGAGGCAAGCTTTTCTCTACGTCAGCCTTAATGCGACGCAGAAGGAATGGTCGTAGCACCTGAAAGAGATTGCATTGTCACACATACTTTGGACAATGAAACACTGAACAGCTCAATAGACAAAACCAGCGCAGACAGTCTTTATCATAAATGCTCAAACCCCAGACCTACTACGAAATCATCTGAAAAAGCAGTCTGTACCAACAGATTCACACTATACATGTGAATATAGGTGTGCTTTCTATAGAAGACTGAAATTAGGCCAAGATCATTTTTCAGTAGCTTTATGCCCCTTAATTCTTTTTCAGTTGTGCTTGACTGAGACATTTACAGTCTCCACATACCCAGTATTTGTAATGTAAGCATTTCAGAACCCCGAAACCCTTCTCTCCCTTCCAAGAAACAGACCATCTTCTGTGCTTAACTGACCTATTCTGAAAGTCTACCACAGTTCCTGGGATAAGCTAGCCTGCCCTGATACTCTGCCATGAGAAGCATTAGAAGAAATATGTAGAATTTAACTTCAGTAAATGTAACACACAAAATGCAGCAAGACTTACCATGTGGAGGCGTTCCACCAATTTTTGATCCCCTAGACAGTTGTTTGTATCAAACCAGGAATCAAAGTCCTGCATCGACAAAATAATTGGTATGTAAGGTTTCCTTTCAAGGTGCAACATCATGACAATGGTGAATAAATACAACTCAAGTGATTCTCTTACATAGGCAGTAAGTAAAAGAACAAATTACCCTCTCTGGTCTATTTTTATGGAAAGCTCTGTAAGACAGCGTCTTCAGAAAAAAAACCAAACCAAAAACAAACCTCCATATCATTGGGAAAAAAAATACTATTGAATACACACACAAGTCCTTTTCTACTGAAAAAAATTCACTCATCACTCCACTGGACACATTCCGCCTGGGAGAAGCATGCTGCTGCAGCATTTGATGAATACGGAAAAAGGAAAACTTTGGTGCAGCCCAGGACGTGGTTTCCCTTTCCACAGAGGTTACCCTCCCAACTCATCTAAACAGCCAAGCACACACTTCACTTCAAGAAGCCAATTGCTCATTACAGAGTACGTCCCAACTCACAGGACAGGAGTCTTAGATAAAGAGTAAGGTACCTTATAGTTAAATGTAAGAACAGAGTTAAGAGCATCTTTGCATTGTGAGCTGAAATACTTCTTGTATCTGCTAACAGCAGATCTTGTACGGCACAACAGCGCTCAAAAACATCCAAGCTGAGAAAAACAGCCTGCCTACCCTACTACACAACTCTCTACACATTTCTGTGAACCTGTCGCCATTGGTAACTGACACTCCCACATATACATGGTCAGGCCCATTTTCAAATCTGTGCAAACAGCAAAGTTCATTTAATTTGACCAGCAGAAATTAAATGAAGACTTACTTCAGAAGAGTTAAAGACATCTGGCAAGAGGAAGTTCAGAAGTGCCCAGAGCTCATGCAAGTTGTTCTGAAGCGGAGTTCCAGTTAACAGCAGACGGTTTGTAGTCTTGAATTCCCTCACAATTTCTGATAACTGAAGAACACAGATACATGAGCACAGACAAAATATGACTAGTCCCTGCACCACCCCATAGTAATCCCCACAGATCTCCCTTTCGGGGAGAGTTTAAATTACCTTTGATTTTTCATTCTTAATCCTGTGGGCTTCATCAATAACCAGGTATCTCCAGTTAAACTTTTTGAATACTGACTTCTCTTTGATAAGCATTTCGTACGATGTTACACAGACGTCCCATTCTCCAGGCAACAATACATCTCTGACAAAGGCAGCCTAGACAACAAGGTGATAGTTACTGAGCCTCTGTCAAAACAAACACTAACGCTACGAAATTTGAAAGGAAAAAATAAAAATAATTATAGAGGCAAAATAAAATGCAACCATTTTAAAGCTTGACAGCATTGTCAGTGCTGAAAGCTGCTAAAAACCTTGGGACAGGGCAGGGCAGGGCAATGCAGAGCAGAAGAGGGATTCCAGTGTTGGAAACTGGATATGACTCCCTTACGCACACAAGGTTTTCAAAAAGCTGAACTCTAACAGCAGAACACAAAATCGATTTTCTGTAGGTTTGCTTTAGTCTTTAAGTTTAGAAAATGTCAGGTTTTGAACTAAAAAAAAAGTATCATCCCTAGCACAGCTTTATTTGTCTAGCTGAACAATTTCTAGAATGCTGACACCCAAGGTTAAAAGCAAGCACGTATCCAGTCAGAATTCAACACACAGAGATGTCTAAATGATAAGAACTCAACTTCTCTTAAACTTCTCTTAACTAACTCTTAAGCAAGAGAGATACTGAAGAAAAAGTAAGATTGTTTGGAATCAAAAGAGATGCACAAGAAACCCACACAAGGTATCTGACCTAGACCAGTGACCTCCAGAGCTATTTGAAGTTTCATCAATATTTTTGTGATTTCTAACCCAAACAATTTTGAAAATAGAGCTTACAAATAATTAAACAAAAATCCTGATGAAAAAGGCAGAAGTTTAATGACACCAGTAATAAATCCCCCTCCCATAACTAAGCTCCCATAACTAAACATAAACCCAGCTGACACCTTTATATTCCACTACTGTAAAGTTTTCTTTGCTGCATTAAGAAAAATAAGGAACAAAGACCTGATACTGAAGCAACAGAAGAATGATTGACATAGTAAGGCCGTAAGAGGCTGGACAGTATTCCCCCTTTTAATGGACAAAAGTCAAGCCAACCAACCAACCCACCCTGCCCTCCTCAACATCAGGCTGTCAAGTATTTTCAGAACAATGTTCCTCAGCGACAGACCCCATAATCCTCTCTAAGAACTGTTGCTGGCACCAACACAGTCACTGCGCTACACAGGGCAGAAAACATTTTCCTTCTTTACAGATTTATGTATTTGTACAGATGATCATTCTTTACCTGGAACACTTTATTTTCCCATTTCAGAATGTGTTAGGTTTTGTGGTTCTACAGTGTGTTGCCTTCACAAAAGGAGAGAGAAGAATCTCTCCAAAGTTACGAGCGCAAAAGCGAAGCAGCAATAGCTGGGCAATCCATGTGAATTCTAAGCTGGTTGCATTTTCAACTGGGAAGACTTGTAGGTCTTACTGTTTAACCACTTAAAATCAAATATCCTTCCCTGTGAACAAAAGGGAGAGGACAGCAAGACCACGTTCTGGAGTTACCCAGAAAAAACAATGACATCAAGACTTACTCGCTGGTCTTTGTCACCGATCAAGCAAACCGCTCGAAGCGTAGGCACCCATCTCTTGAACTCATTCATCCAGTTATGCAGAGTGGACTTCGGAACTAACACCATGTGAGGACCAGGGATATTCCTGTAGTGTTTCATATACCCGAGGAGAGAAATTGTTTGGAGTGTCTTCCCAAGACCCTGTAAAAGACATTAACACATCAGAAAACAAATAAACTGCTCAGGAAACAACATTAAAAACTCAAGAGTGAGCCAAGTTCAACAAGGAAGACACAGTAGCCTGAATGTGAGATACACTAAAGACCCCGCTACTCAAAAAAGGCATCAGAACCTGAATCCGGAAGGTTTGTAAGGCTTCCTGCATTTTATTAAAAACATGTATTTAGAGTAACATTTTCACACCTTGAATGATGAAGTCCAAATTCTGCCTGACCTTTCAAATCAGAAACATTCTTAGAAGTGCAAGAAAACATTATTTCATAAATTTTCCTTCTGCTGCCTAGGGCGTACCCAGATTATTTGCTGAGTGGTCAATGGACCTTACAAACCAGAAATATGTGTTATGTTAAACTTGAAATCAAGTGAAGAAATTATCCCTTAAGGAGGCTTTTACAGGCCACAACATGACACCAGTTCGTGTGGGAAGCTGAACAGAACTATAAACAGCTGCATTATGTCACAGAAATAACCAAACTCAAAGGACCTTTAGAAAGTACTTTTTTTAAGAACATCTACTCTTCATTTACAGAAATATTAAAAACCTTTCAACTTCAGCATATAATTTTAAATAATACAAAACTGAGGAAGACATGCAAAACCCAGATCATTTATATTACTTAAAGAATTCAAAAAGATTATGGCATGGGATTTAAAATAAACCCAAAACATTAGCGCAAGTTATTTTCATTCTAAAGTTCAAGTCTTTGTCTTCAAAGTAACCACAATGCACCTGGAAAAGTGTTTACAAGCTGTGGGAAAGGCATTAATAAGTTCAAAAGGATTAATATTTAAGAATGAATAAAAACACATTTAATAGTAAATATTTAAACTCTTTAATGCAAGATAGATTTGGAATACCACAAATTGAAGGACTTAAATAGCATCCTAGTTGTTTCTATTAAAACAAGCCCGCTCCACTTCGAACCATACTCAGAAAAAAAATCCTCTATCCATAGACACATATATGGAAGAAAATCCTTGCTGTATATCAAAATTAAACATGTTATTAAACAGTAACTTAAACTCACTTGTCTCTGACATCTTGAAGTTTTATTGCACAGAAATTACTAGAATATATGAGCAATGCTTTTCAATGTTTTTTCTTATTTGCTCTTCATGGAAAACAGGTATGAATAAACCACTCATAGGCCAAAAACACATCTGCCTGTAAAACTACTACAATTTCTTCTGTGTTCATCCCTTGTCCTTCAGGGGACAGTAACAACAGAAGCAAAAGCTACTCTAGCCAGTGCTGGAATGTTAACAGAGCTTTTTAACTACATCTGCCTCTGCGTCAACTTCAGCTTTGGCTGAGAAGCTCAGTCTGTACAGGACACTTGCATCCCACTATCTGCATTTTACCCTGACAACAACACAAAGTGTTCCAACACTTGCTGCCCTTTTCATACATGACATGCTCTTCACCAGAACAGCTTGAGACTATTGCACCAAAACAGCTGCAATTTAGAGAAAACCAGATAGAGGACATGCCATTCTACACAACAAATCCCCCCCAACAAATTTTATTTTTCTGAAGGTTGGCAGGTTCCCTTTTATCTTTTGCCTATTTCTAAAACTGCCTGTAGGGTTTATTTAAATTAAGATAGCTGTGGCACTTTTAACACTCAAGACTTAAAACATACTAGAAAAGTAAGATTTGGATAATGATATGCTGCATTTTGTGCTATTAAAAACCCATACTTATATAAAGCTGAACTAAAACTGTACTGTATCACATGTGTTCCCAAGTCCCCAGAGACATGGGCTGTGTGCATACCATTTCATCTGCCAGGATACCATTGATGCCGTTTTCATACAAACTGATGAGCCAGTTCAATCCTCGAACCTGATAATCACGCAGCTTTCCCCATTTAACATCTAAAAGACATGAAAGAATAGAAGAAAGAAATCTGTAAAAAATTAACAAGAAATTTCACCATCCCTTGCCTCCTGTAACATTATCTACGCTAGAGAACAAAATCAAGTCGTAGTAAATTCCTCTTCATGCAGTAAATTCCAAGGACAACACAGGGTGACAGCAATGTGTTAATTTTGTTTCTGTGAGCTGCTCCAGTAACTTTCTTTCTGCAAGAACCCAAAATATGCACAAATTCTCGCTATTCCACCACCCCAAATCAAAATAATCATTAGAACAACAGAGTCCTAAATTCTCTGTTATATGAACTGGAAGCTGTGAGGTGCTTTGATCTGTATTAGAAGATACGTTCGTTACGTAGGCAAAAAGCAAGATGGCAGCCTTAAAAACAGTGAGCTCCTTCCTAGAAACTACCATACAGCAACAGGATTTCTAGAGGATGAGACTCACTGGCTTGTGTTTTATGGCCTGTCTGAAAATAATCAGCTAATATGCTTTGTCCCAAAGGACCAGTGCTGGATTTTTTTTTTTTTCCTCTTTCTCCTCTCCCCCAAAACTGACTCACTATCCTTGGGAAGGATGAAAATAAACTTCAAGGAAAAGGGAGGGTGTGGGGGGACAACACACACAAAAAACCCAAAACGCACATGATGGGGATTCTTCAAATCGTGTGCAGACGTTAGTTGCCTTGGAGCTCTCTGTTAACAGCTCCTCGTCTTCTTCCTGCTCTGTCCTACGATGGCGGTAGCTGAAAAAGTGCAAAGAAGAAGTAAGTTTCTGTCTCAACTCAGATGTTGTCAAACTGCCCAAACTTAAATATAAAGTCACTGCGATACGGAATGCAAACACCCAAAGAAGTTTCTAGCAAGCGTTTCCAAAGCACTTGTGTTCAGCTAATCAACTAAAATGGTGGGTTTTAATTCCCTCGGGCCACCTGGCTTCTTCACAAGGTAAGATGGCCACACTGCCAGCAGGGACTGGAGAGGGGTAAGCTGTGTGCCTCACTATGAGCCAGGGTGACAGTCACTGAAGAGCTCTGGAGCAGCTGCCAGGTGCTCCACACGCTGCAGCAATGACCTGCAGTGAAGGCCATCCCAATCTCCACGCTTCTGGTTGTCAAGCTGCCTGCAAGTACGCACCGATGCTCCCCGTGACCTTGTACAGACATGAGTGGTCTGCTTTTCTACCCTCCCTTTGATTCAGGCTGGAATACTTCCACTCACAACGGTGCCTTACCACCAACAGAAACCTGCTGTAACTCCCACAATTCCACAACCCTCAACTTACAGGAGGGCAGTTGAAAAAACCCTTAACTATACAGCATAAAACACACACCGAAACAGGACAAAAGACTAGCAAGTTTAACTTACGCTTCTAAAGTACAATAAAATCCATAATAACAGTATAAGCTGGCCTACATGACATCACTCACTCTCCAACTGACAGCAAATTCTGTTTCTCATCCTTCTTTATTCGTGGACGTCCAGGCTTCATTTTCAAAGGTGAAGTTGGAGTTTTCTGAGCAGCAGGCTGAATGAAGTGAGCAAACAGCTCAGTCTGCTTCAACAGATACTCAAATCTGTTTGCTCTGTCTGTTTGCTGTTGACAGGGAAAATTAAACGTAACAAGTATGAGGCATTACAGTATGCATTCATTCAAAGGAAAAAGCTAACAAATACTTTTTAAACAACACAGATTCAAATTTTCTTATCACAAGCTACAATGACAAAGAAAAGACATTTAAGAGCGTAACTGCTGTTGACAGATCCACATTCTTTTCTTGGGTCAAGCTTAGCCTTTGCTACGCAGCAAGACAAACCTGCGCTACGACTGAAATCTGACTTGGGCATAACGGTTCCATGAGTGTCAACAGACAAGGCCAGCATCCCCTCAACAACTTTCTCCTAACAGAAATGACAGTCCCACTCCCAGAAGCCATCCCTCACCCAGCGGGCACGGGACTTGTCAATGAACTTGTTCATCTTGCCGACCTGGCAACAGCTATTTTCTACCACATTAGCTTCCTGCCTGCTTGGCAAGACACACCACCTCACTGCAGTGTCAGATAAGCAAAAGAGCTGGCATGAAAGGGGGCAGAGCGGGCAGAGGAGCCCACAGCTAGAAGCCAGAACATCTATTTCAGCAGCAGAGACTTCTTAGATATGCTCAGCCTAACGTGTCAGGATGCCTGCTTTGATACAAGTCGTAGTTTCTGCTGTGCAAAAAAAAAAAGATGATAGGAGACAATTTTGGTATCTGAGAGGTTCAGTTCCCTTGGGACGGGTTCCACTTGGCATCAATACACCTTCCCAAGACTACACCAAGACTTTAAAGCAGACAATTTAGACAGAAAACAGCTCCAAGCTTAACAGCCACCACTCTGACACTCTGACAGCTGCCACAGCATAACCTGGTGTTTAGCAATTTGCAGTTACAAGAAGTCAGTTTTCCTGGTAGAAAGGAACAGATGTTCCAGACTTCTTCAAGAGCAATGCCAGTTCTGTGAGTCTTTTCCTCTGTAACACAAGTGGCTTCTGTCCTACGTAAAAGACAGGAAGACAGGGAGGAAAGAGACCAAGATTCTGCATGTACCATGGAAGTCAGACTCAGTCTACATTTTAAGTTTGGTGACACAGCTACAATCCATATCCACTGAATCAGTTTGCTTGCCTATTCCGCACCAGGTTTTTGGTTTGCTTCATGTACTTTGCCACAGTTTCTGAAGTTTCAACTGGGTAAGTTGGTACCACTAAGAACAATGCTGATCCTCAGTTTGCAGTACTCGTTCCACTGACTGTTCCACTGACTGCGCTGCAAAAGTTTCCTGCTTGGGCAAGTTTCAGTGCAGCGCACACATCCCTGCAGCTTGCTTTCACTGCGCTTAAGGATGTTCCTTTGAGAGGCTAACAAACATCCGTATCTTTCAGATAGGACACAGACAAGAACAGGCTGTCCTCTATGACCCTGAGCAATCCTTCTACCCAGAGCAGCTTTTCCTGGTTTCCTTAGCAGTGGGTCTACTGCAACAGTATAACATAATCCTCCAAGCAATCCTGCCTGTCTAGACTATAAGGGGTAACTCCAAGTTCACTTTCTTCAGTTTGCCAGGAAGTAGCACAAAGAAATTAGATGAAGACTAGGTTATATTCAGAGATAAGAAGAAACAACACCACAGCAAGCAGCAAATGATAAGAATCTATTTCACTTTCCTATAAAGAAATTCCACATGCAGTCAGCAACTGGAATTATGGACAGGAAGAATGAAAAAAAGGGGGAATGGAGAAAGAAAATGCAATAAAACAGTGAGGAGCAGATGGCTCCATCTGTTATATCAAGGTTCTTATAAAAACTAAAAAAATAAGGAAGAGTAAGCTTTCTCCTAACCAACCTGTGAAGCACAGCACCCCCATCTTCAAAAGCTCAAGGATTCTAAGTAAAGTTTCACAAACATGTAAATATATTTCAGAAAAGATTACAAATTTCCCTTTTAGTCTAGAGAAGAGTTTAAATGTTGACCAAAGCTTACAGTCAGCACTTGCCCTAACCAGCAAACCTTTCCCCAGCCTCCTGTGAACTTTGAAAGCTTTTGCTTACTTTGACCCATAAACCATATTGATTGAAAGAACGTGCCTATTTTGAAGCCTCCCTACTAAAGCATATTTCATCTCAAAATGAATGCAGTGCCTACTCAAAAGCTCACCCTAAACCTTTCTTTTTACTGCTCACTTCTCCCCGAAACAGAAACCAATATACTTTCACTACAAAGAACTGCTACTCCTGTGGTTCCAAACAAGTTAGGAGGTATACTCCTGTATTCCACAGGGATATAAAAAATGGTGCTAGACTTCAACTGACTCCATACATTACAAAAACAAGGTAGCAGCCATCTAAATTCTTCTAGGGGCTTTCCTAGAGGTACTTTCTACTTCAGACTGAGAAAGTGAATACTCTGCTCTTCATAATCCCCCATGCGTACGGGAAGGACAACTCCACAGGGTGCGTCAAAAGCAGCTTGACAACTTTTTGTTATGTTTTACCCCAAGACATCTGAATATTTCCCATTATATCACTCTTAAATCTAGAGCACCTCAAAGCTGCTAAGACTATACTTCCTAGAAACAGCACAGCACGTCAACATTTGCTCTCACAGATGACTGCAAATGAAATGCAGGAAGAGCAGAGGAGCAGTGAAAAAAATGCTACAAAGAAAAGTCTGAGGATTTTTTTCTGTGTATCATTTGATTTTAAGTTACATACTTTTTAACAGTTAGATCAAGTTTTATAAATCCAGTTAAGAGATTTCAACAAAGCAGAAAACTTGGGTCTCTCTCCAGCAACTGCATAACTACTGGACAAGCGTACACAGTCTCAAATATTACACACCATTTTCTCTTCATATGTAGGATCTGTCTCCTGGATTTCTTTTTGTTTTCCAGGTGATGCATCATCAGAAGATTCCTGAGATGAAAAAGAATCAATCAGAAAAAGAAATTATTTCTGAACAAGGGAAGGTACCCGCAGCATAAAAAGGGCTTGTTTCAAATTACTAGGTATCCACATCAGATGGCACAGACACCTTTTGCCACTTTGATAGAGTCCATTCTCTATTACTTACTGTAAAATTACCTGGAGATGGATCAAAGATCCCTGATACAGGATGAGGGACAGAGCTCGATTTCTGTAATCCGATTTAGCTCCATCATTAAAGCATCACACCAATGTGAACAAGAGAGACATCTGTGGTCCAGGACCTCGGCATACCACTTCTAGGGTGCTGAGCCAAAAAGCTGGCTCTGGAAAATACTGTGAACGTAGCTCCAGTCCCAAAGCAGGAGTAGTTTCAAGAGGTTTTTTTTCCCTTTTCCAGATTTCCCAGATCCCTCATTATCCTGTACCAAGGGATCAAGTCTATGTAGGAACATGCATGGCAGTTTTGCCCTGGAAGCAGAATATGAATCTAAACAAACTGCTTTTTTTCCCTATTTAGTTTGTTAAATAATTCTTGTTATCAGCAACAGTACCAATGGCTGGGAGAGGGCATGCCTCCCTCATCCCCCTCCTGCCAAATCTCTGACATAGCGCCTTCAATTATTCTCTCATAATTATTCTCTCAGACCGAGGCTTTTATATCCTTGTCTCTCCTGTTAACTCTTTCCCCATTGTTTCCCACATCTTCTATTCTTAAAATCAAAAATAGGATAATCTTCCCTTGTAAACCACACTAAGGCAGTGTATTTCCTAAAAGGGTAAGAAAATGAAACAGATTAGATGCCTTCAAAAATCACTATTAACCTTCTGTTTAATCGAGCTGAGAAAGAACTGAGCGAAATACAATCATTGCAGAACAAAGGAAGGGGAAAGTAGAAAACCACAGGAAACAAAGGGAGGCAAAACAGGGATGCTTGGGGGCCGCGGTTCTTCACGGAATTCGGGCAGGTAAAGTGCCAGGAAATAGAAGAACCCGACACGAACATTTCATTCACTAGTCAAAGCATGGAGAACTGAGCATAAAAGTTAAAGTTCTGAACTCAAACCCTTCTCACTCATGTCCCCCTGGGTCTGGTCCCACCTAGCAGCGACCACAGGCACAAGGCCCATTGAACTCCCATGTGAAATTCACGTTTGTCATGAAATGCCTAACATGCGAACCGCAGGAGCACGTCATCTGATCTTGTCACACACGGGAAAGATGACGAACCCTTGCAACTTAGCTGGAGAGCAAGAAAAGTGGTCTCTTGGACGATCTGGAGCATCGAGATGCTGTTTCAACTGCTGTTTCAACGGAAACTTCGCTCGATAGGCTGCAATCGCTTTCACCAACAAGAGCGAGCGAACTTCAGGAGCTCAGAGAGAGCCCTCGCAACACAGGCGCCTCGGGAGCACACGTTTCAAGGCCCGGGTGCGCTCAGCCCCAGCCTGGCATTGCCCTATTTCTGCAGGTTCAAGCAGGGCTTATTACCCACAGTGCTTCGGCTACTCACTCATCCGTAAAATACGGCATGTGCAAATTTATTTAGATGAGGGAGGCTGGGCTGCCGAGCGTGACTCAGAGCGCCAAGCACCCAGGGTTTGCGGTGAGCAGGACCAACCAGTTCCTCTCACCATTGAGGAAACGATGACAAAACAGCCGTCTCCAGGCGCTCGCTCAGGCCCCCGAAACCTCTGGAATAAGCACCTGCCGGGGAAAGACCCCAACCAAACCCTCAAAACGGTCCCTGCCCGCTCTCTCCACCCCCGGAAAAAAACTTTTTAACGCCTTCAGCAGACGGCGCTGCACATTGCGGGTCGCTGGAGCTGCGGGCCTGCCCGGCGCTGAAGCAGGAAGCACAGCACAGGGGTGGGAAGGCCCTTCGGGGAGGAAGAAGGAGACTTGCCAGAGACGGGTGACGACCCCAGCGAGACCTCGGCGTGGGTGGGGAAAGGATGGCGAAGCCCTCTCCTGAGGGCGATCTCTCTTTGCCCTACCGTGACCCGGCTCCGGAGATACATAAACCCAGCAGCAAACCCTCCCGTCCCCTCGGAGGGACACGGCGTCCCGGACACGCGTGCGGCGGTCAGCGGCGAGAGGGAGCAGAGGGATGGAGCACAGCACCCCNNNNGCGCCCCCACCCCCGCCCCTCCATTGTCTCCCGCGGCCCCACGCGGCCCGAGGACGCCCCACCGGCGCCGTCCCTCATGGCGGGCACCTGCCGCCGCGCTGCCTGCCCTCGGAGTCCGCCGCCTAGCCCCGCGAGGCTGGGGAGAGGGGAGACGGGGTGGG